>BROF01002998.1:88331-121039 GCA_024346535.1 Eptatretus burgeri | reverse complement strand
TATATATATATGGATGTAAACAAACAAACACGACATAATAGTGACTGAAGCTTTTCGTGCTGCACTCTTCAGGGTAAAAATCGCAGCAAGTGAAGAAGGAAGTGAAGGCGTGTGCTTTATACGCAGGTCTCAATAAGGTAGACGCTGATTGGTTCAACCGTAATGACGTCACTGTTAATCTGAATGCCCATTGGTCAGCTCATCATCTTCACCTCGAGCTCCCATTGGCTGGAGCAGAGTTCGTCGATGATTGACGTTTGCAACCGCATCCTGGAGAGAGGGGGGATGGGTTTCCCCAAAAGTCCATTCACCATTTGTTACCGTACTTCCCTTGATCTTTCCATGCGGAAAGAGACACAGAGAACGTACAAATTCCTTTTGACGATATAATATTGGATCGGTGGTCAGGATGAAGGTTGCTTCCAACATACGTTAATAAAATGAGCTCAGACCTCGGCTCAATATCTTGAACATATCTGCATTGTACTGGTCTGCACAGATAGGGTATCCAACCAGGTGCTGTCTAATGGCAGATGAAGCAGGTACAGTGGCCGGTGATTGCTGGATGTTTCTCCATGCTCGCACTGGTTGTGTTCTAACCCTCACAATCTTTCTTCGAATCGCCAAGGGGCCGTGTTGTTTGATCTGATCAGCCAATCTTGGTGTTGTGCGTCCCACGTACCGAGCTTCACATCGGCACTTAAACTCATAAATAACATTGCTGGTTTGTGAGGTGGGTAGCACATCCTTGTTGACTGACGTCAGCAAATGGCGAGAGGTAATGATTACTTGGGGTTGCACAGCCAGAAACGTGTTGGACACAATATGTTTGATTTGTACTTCAAACCTTCGTGATGATTGCCCTTTCCAGGGCATCCTGATATAGACTGGACATTTGGCCGGACCAATCTTCCGATCTTTTGTTGTGTTTCGAAACTTGTGTATGTATCTCTTAACTATATGCTCAGGATAGCCATTCTCACTGAGTATATTCATGATTTTGTCAATTTCAGCTGGAAGATTACAAGGTGAACAAATCCTCTGTGCTCTGTTAACCGGGATATTGATCAAGGCAATTTTGTTTCTCATGGAGCTGTAGGAATCTCAACAAGTTTACTGCCCTGTGAAAGTTGGCTTCCGGTAGACGGATGTTGTGAAACCAAGGTTGGATCTATCAACTAACTCGTCCAAAAACGGTAACGTGTTTGACGATTCCAGCTCCGTGGTAAACTTCAGCGCTGGATGGAGAGTGTTGAGCCATGCCTGGAAATTGTCACATGCCGTCCGGACCTTTGGTGAATGGACCTTTGGGGAAACCCATCCCCCCTCTTTCCAGGATGTGGTTGCAAACGTCAATCATCGACAAACTCTGCTCCAGCCAATGGGAGCTCGAGGTGAAGATGATGACTGGGTTTCCTAGGATTTAAACCAACCCCCGGGTTTCCTTGGGTGGGATCCACTCCCCCCATTCAATCTTTCACACCATGCATTCTATTACTCACAGTCATACCGGCCATTGCCCCACCCTCACACTCATAAGTCATCAACCACACACAAACACATTTCCATTCACCGACACATCACCTCACTAATTTCCCCAAACTAACTCGTGCATCCTCATCATCCCTTATACTATGCACTCTCCATTTAACTCTATCGCTAAGCTATGTCCCTACTACACGTTCATGTCTCCACCTAAACATTCCCCATTGTCGCTCTTGGTCCCTAAATTTATCCTAGCGGCTCCCTCATTGTCGCTGCTTCGATACCCACATGGAAGCTACCATCGCTGACACCCCCAAGTGGGCCTAACAATGCCATCCCCCTTAGGCTAGTGCTCCGGGGCCCCCGGGAAAGGATGTTTGCTACATCCTGGCCGGGCTTCGTGTACTCGTGGCAAGGATCGGCGGCCCTTGCATCTCCAGGGTGGTGGTCGACAGCGCACTCGCCCCTTCGGTTTGGCCGATACATGAGGGCATAACGTCGCCCCATCACTGTCACCCCTATGATAATGAGCCCTCTGCATCTGCAGAGGTGCTCAGTCATATGTCTGTTGCAAGCCAATTTGTGTTTGAATTTTTGCCACTGGGAATTGGGGTTTTCCCACGGGGAACCAAGCCGTGCTCGCCATGCCCATTGCTCATGCCAGGGGTACCGTGCATATTGCACACCTGGTCCCCGTGGAAAAAAATTTCAGCCAAATCCGTTCTGTTTCGCCGTCCGTGCTCCAGTGATTTATCTGTCACGGAGCATTTACACGCCGGCCCCTCTGAAACCATTAACACATCGCGCCACCATCCGTGCTTGGGCGGTTGGCAAAGCATGGACCGCGCACACTTCCGTACCTCGTACGCAAAGTCCCGTGGAGCCGGCGTGGTTTCCAGTACAACTCTGTCCGGTTCAGGAGGCTTGACCCTCCGGTCTGCTACACTTAGCACTACTCCTGTCCGGGTCGATCCGTGTCCCATTCTTTCGTGTGCACTCATCCATGTTATGTCACATGCACTCCGTACATACTCCGGCACATTGGGCACTCCAAGAAACCCCGGGTCTTTTATTCCCCCCAAGCTTGACACACACCCAATCACATCACGTACTTGCCCGGTCTCGCCATGACTCACCTTCGTTATACTCACCTCCTCCCGTTCTTCGACCACTCTGTCAGGCTGCAAATATAACACGTCCATGAATTCAATAATCTCTTCCTTTTCTCTACTAGCTGTTTCTACTTGTTTTGCTTTAATTTCAATAATCTCAATTTTTCCTCATTCACCTCCTCTTTAACCATCATTAATTCCCAATGCGCCCCTTGTATTCCCCCCTTTAACGTCACCTTCGTTGTTTCTATTTGTGTTTCCATTTCCCGTTCCTTTGTTCCCATCGTCTGTGTCACCTCCTCTACTCTCTTCGTCAGTTTCTCGTGTGTCATTTTACATTCATTTTTAATTGCCGTCATCTCTCTTGCTTCCTTTTCGGTGGCTCTTAATTCCTTTATCGCCCCCGTGTTCTTCTCCATTTGTTCATTCAATTTATTCTGTCTCATTGTCAGTCCTTTCCCTCCCAATCCCGTTATGTTCCCAATCTCTCCCATCAGTCTGGCATCGCTCTCCCTCACTTTTTCTCGGACACCGATCTGACACTCCCTTACCTCCTCTCGCACCGCCGCCATTTCTCTGCCCATCGCTTCGTTCATCTCCGTTTTTATTTCATCGCCCATCACGTCCATTTCGCTGCTGTCTTCATCCATTTTTCTGCACCTCGCGTCCATTCTCCTGTTTTTTTGGATTATCATATTTGTGTGTGCCCTGTTTACTTCCATTATCCTGTCCATTTTTCTGCTCATCCTTGCCATTTTTCTGTTGTTTTCTTTGCTCATAATAATTACTTCTGCCATTATTTGCCTCTGGCACCACATCATGTCATTCTCGGGCTGCACTGGTGGCGATAACCCGACGCTCTGCGCTATCGGCGCTGCATTTCCCTGAGGCCGATTTTCCATCTCTCCCATTGCTTCCTCTTCACCCTCCATTGTGACTTCATGCGGGTCCTGGGTCCATTCCGTATCCATATTTACATCATCTACATGGCCCACCGGGACCTGCCTGTGTTGGTCCGCCATTGTCCGTCCCAATTAGTTTAACTAAAATTTTGTCTTACCACTCTGAATTTCAAGGTGCGTGAAGTGCACCACAGGCGACGACCTGACACCAATTTATTGATCAAGGGGTTTGAAAAATCTCCCACTCCCAGACACCAGTTGTTGTGGCCATGGGTACCGAGACATCAGCTTGTCACTCGGGGGATTAATCCCCAGTTGTCCTCGGAAGAGCCAGACCTGGGGCCACTGCACACAAATAACGTGGTGATACGGTGGGTTGTTTTAAATCCATGAACACCACCCAGTTAACCATGAGTTCCAGTGTCCACTGTCTAATTTTGCCATTTAACTGGAGGTCACTTGGTTACCTGAGCAGGGAGCGCACCCTCGGCAAAGCACCAATGTTGTCTCGATTAGATTTTAATTAGGGCGGCCGAGCGTTTTAACCGCTGGTGCGTGCCGACTATTTTTGGTCAAATCTGTGATAATTACCTCCCAGTCTATCGAGGTTTGGACAATGCGAGACCAATGGAAGGAAAGGCCAAACACGGACAGGTTGGAAGTCAACAAATGATTTATTAATAATAAATTAAATAAATAAAAAGAACTTTTTATTTTTTGAGGTGAACATAGAATTAATTTCAAAGCAAAATCAATGAAAATGCCAGGAAAGAGACAGAGAGCAGATGCTTATCGGGGGTTGACTTACAACTAAACACAGACAAGGGTACCCAGCAGATCATTCGGGGGGGGTGGGGGGGGAGAAGTGTCGTCTCGCTCACCAGAGAGTAGTTGTACATGAAGTGAAAACGTCCTGAAATGTGTGCGTGCGTGTCACGTCCGTCGCCAGCACCCAGCCTTGCCGTGCACCCTCTCGTGAACAGCCTTGAACGCCAGTCGACGTATGGGGAGGCACCGAGATCGTCTGTCGCGGGTTTAGACCCTGGTGCTGCGACACGGGCAGCTCCTCACACTTCACGAAACTGGTGACGTCCAGTGACCCACACGGTCCATCGGTGACTGACCTGCCCCTCACTCGTTGGTGACCGACCCGTGCATCACTCGTCGGTGCTGCTCACACCCACACGCGCACCACACGTTCTCTTGATAAATCATTGAGAAGGACTAATTGTCTCGTTGTTGGCGCTGGTCAGACACCCACATGCGCGCCACTCGCTTGCTTGCTCACTTGCGGGGTCGCATGCTTCCTCGCTTGCACGCTTCCTCTCTGGCTCGCTTTTTCCCTCGTGCGCTTCAATTCTCGCTTCCTTTTTGGCTCGCTTGCCCGCTTCTTCCTAGCTTCTCGCGTGTTTCCTCTCTCGCTTTCTTCCTTCGCGCACTTACACCCGCTTCTTGCTCGCTTCTCACGTGCTTCCTCTCTCATTTTCTTCCTCAGAACAGACCTCCAATTCGTTTTGTATCTGCGGCCCGTCTCGGTGGGCACAGAGTTACCCCCCCCCTCAAGCTCACCCCGCCCCACTTGCGCACCGTTACCATAACCACCTGTGCACTCGGAAAAAGGCGGGCGTCGGCGCTCGCGAAAGTAATATGTGCACAAACGTTGCTGAGGAAAAATAAGGTGGGCGCCAGCACTCGCGAAAGAAATGTGTGTAAACATGTCTGTCGTCAAAAACATAAAGCTTCCCATAAGAGAGGGGATCTATTCTTCACCCTTCTCAACACATCATATTTAAAATCCCATTAGACATGGGAATGGGGCTAATCTGAACATGTATTTAAGGAAATAACTGTCTGAGGACCTGGATGTGTGGATGCATTCATCAGACCGGATTCTGAAATCCGTAACTATATATATATATATATATATATATATATATATATATATCACACACACACACACACACACACACACACACACACACACACACACACACACACACACATCAGACGCACCTACTTACTGTTATGGTGAGAATCACCGTGGATTATGTCTCACACGGTAAAACCGCATCATCTGCAGAGAGCAACCATCCGTCTGCCACCCAGACGATTGTTACTGTTAATGCAAACCATTCAACCATAAGGCATGTGATGTGATCGACAGGAAAATCGAAACATGTGGAGTGTGATGAGCACTCCCCTGATCTCCAATGGACACAGTCCTACACCAAAGCGTCACCTCTAACTCAGAGGCCTTGGCCCTACGAATCTGTCAAACAGATAAAGATTACATGGACAACATCAATTAAATATCCAACGGAGCCACCTATCCGGATTTAGGGCTTAATTGCCCACATCAGAACGGCATTACCAATAAATAGCTAACCAATGATGACCACATTTGTCGTTTATACATCAGACGCACCTTCTGACTTATGGTGAGCATCGCTACTGATTATGTCTCACACGGTAAAACCCCATAATCCACAAAGAACAACCGTCTGTCTGCCTCCCAGACTATTTTTCCCGCTAATGCAAACCATTGCCTGTCCAATGGAGATATATGTCTATTGGATCTCGGGGAAGTGCTCGTCACACTCCACATGTTTCGATATATATTGTTGCGGTTATACAAAACTACATGCCTCGAAGGCAATGGCACCCAACATACAGTGATCCCCAGGCAGTTATTTCATGCAGTTAGACCTTCCCTTCCTGTCTAGTGGGTTAACGGGACAAAGTGCGTTGCGTGGGTCTAATAGTTCGGTCTATTAACTATATCTCTGTCTCCTATTCTGATTTCTAATCTAACCCTTTCCTTTTAGCCATGGTACAAGTCAAGCAAGCAAGTACATACGCCATGCAATATGTGATTGAACAGCAAACACACCACGATGCCTCCCGTGGCTTGGAACCACCACCAAACTCCCTCCATCAAGCACACTACACACTATACAGCAAGCACATGGCACGCCATTATTTAATTCAAATGTGCATGCCAATTTCCAACGGCATCTCATCTTGCTTCACCCCTTGCTCACCAGACTTCACCACTTCGACCACAAACGCTTCCCGCACCCCCTCATACCTTTGCATCACCAGAATTCGACACTATACGGAGGAGTACTGTTCATCTTGGGCTGTACTCGGACCGTGCGAAGCAGGGCCGAGCAATGGATGTTAATAGCTCGACCGTATCTCGCCGGCGATGTACCGGGTGAGCACGTGAGATTGATATGACCCTCGTCAAGTCGCCAGAACATGGCAAGACAGGGGCAACGAGGAGGGGTCACGAGAAGGGTGATCCGGGAGTTTGGTTCGGGGCCCGGTTGTGCATTTTGGCTCCTGAGGGGGCCCATGGGTGGCGGGAAAAGTCTGCTGCCATCCGATATTCAGACTGCACTCAGAGCACGATCAGGGCCGGGGTGCCGGCTCGGGGAGCATGCCCTATGTTAAGTCAGGAGCTCCGAACTGTGCCAAAGCTGATAGGTAACTGAGACGGTTTCCCGTCCCAGAACCTGGCAGGGCGTGGATAGGGCCGCTGTGGCCCAATAGAGCAGCAGGATTCGGACCATGGTGCATCATTTTCCGGTCATCGCCCCACCCTTTGCCCGGGGCTTATAAAAGGGGTAGCATGAAGCCATTAGACTCTCGCCTCTTTCCTCTCACCTCTTCGCTCTTGCCTCTTCGCTCTTGCCTCTTCTTGCTCCCCTCTCTGCCTCGCTCTTCTCCCAAACACAATTGGTGTGCGATTGCCAGAACGGGCTTCTTCTTCTTCTTCTTTGAGAGCCTGATCCGGGGTGACTGCCCTCTTTCGAGACTCCCTGCCGTGCTGTCGATGTCCCACCACCCCCACGCAGCCAGACGGACCAGTGCGGAGTGCACGTTGCCATGAGCCCCAGCAAAGTAATTAAGCAGGAGATAATGCGCCATCTCTCGAGGTGGGAAAGCTCAGGCGGAGCATCCCACAGAGGTACACGTTACACATGCAGACCTTTACACAGCTACGTTAGGGATCTTTCTCCTCACGCATCTATTCTCCTCTCTCTCTATCTACCCCTCAATCTCATCTTCTTTGGATGCCCAAAGAACATCCTTACTGACTCGCAATCCCATTTTCCCCTGGCACGACACCGCACCCGCAACATTGCACTACACCACACCTCCTACTCCCACACCTTAGACACAACCAGTATTCCTCCCACCTACGCGTTCTGGGTTGCATTGGTCTGCCGACCGCGTCAGGTATTGAGAGGTCATTTACCCTCACCTGCTTTCTTTCTCTCTGGCTATCTGATTTTCTTCAGGTGTGTGTGTGTGTGTGTGTGTGTGTGTGTGTGTGTGTGTGTGTGTGTGTGTGTGTGTGTGTGTGTGTGAGATGCCTGTCCTAGCATAAATTAAGATTGTAGAAAATATAACAGGATAACTCTCCTCTGTATGCCTGGTGTTGGCTTAATGGTTAGGGTGGTGGGCTTTGGATCCTAGGGTCCTCAGTTCAAATCCCGCTCAGCTGTTGAATTAATACAGGTGGGGTTAACTCGGCCTGTCATTCTTCCGAGGTTGGCAAAATGAGTGGCAGCATGCTGGTACACTGTGTCGGAGTGGAGACCCACCCAGGATTGTGCCCAATAGCCAAGGAGACTGCTAAAGCAGCACCAACACTCTGCACAGATTATGGTCCCAATCTCCTCTCTCCTCTGCTCTGTGTCTGCTTTTGTAAGATTGTTTGTCGTTTGCCACACCCCACAAATTCCTTGCTATCCCATCCTGTACATAAAATAAAACTCCGTTCACTGTGCCACGTCCTTTTCCTCACTCGATTGTAAATAAATGCTTTGTGTAGAAATGTTCCCAGCTTGTTTTCATGTTTTCTTCCATTGGTCCAGCATGGCTCGTACCCTCGTTTAGCCAGGTAAGTTATCCCCCAACGATTTGTTTCCAAGCCGGTATGTGCTTGGCAGTTCCACTTGGCTGCATCTGATCTGGTAAGGTGATCCAGTTTGAGCAAGTGCTAACTGAGGGCGTGTCCCCCCGGTAATTAGATCACATGACCCTCGGTAAACGGTATTAGACGGAGGACCCAAAGTCACGTGGTTGCGTTATTGACGTTCACGGTCGATTAATGACACGCCACGTCACAAAGTTATTCATGTGCGACGCCCTGCGATTCCAGAGGGTCTGGTGGGAACCCGAGGTGGTTTATATATATATAGTTTATATATATATAGTTTATATATATATATATATAGTAAGTCGTCGACTTACGACCTATGCAACTTATGACTGATCGACTTTATGACCACGCCCGCGACCGCGATATGTACTGTATGTCTGGCAGCGTGAGTGTTGCCCAGATGGGTGTACGACAGTTTCCGCCCCAGCTCCCGCCAGTGCTGGCGCGTTAGCGTGGTCTCGGTATAGCACAGTTTATCCGTAGCACAGCGCTGCCCCAGCTGATAACATCGATGATCCACAGCCAAGCATGAGTGACCAATAGCATGTTTTGTATTTTTTAAATTTAGTATGTTTTGTCACCACTGTAAGATGTTTTATATTTTTTTGTATTTTTGTATGTTTTTGCAAATATTAAACCAATTGTACTGTAGTATGCGGTGATTGACTTAAACCTGATAGACGTAAAAACGTTGTGCAGTAACAATAAAAATTGTTTTTATAACCATGGTTATAACAATAATGAACAAAGAAAATGTAAATAAAATATGACTTGCAGATGATTGTTATATCATTATACAGTATAATATACAGAGTAATTTTTTTCATAGACTTATACACTATAAATAAAGGTAAAGATAAAGGTTGGCCGACTTACGACCAAATTGACTTACGACTGGTCGGTCGGAACCGATCGTGGTCGTAAGTCGACGACTTACTATATATATATATATATATATATATATATATATATATATATATATATATATATATATATATATATATATATATATATATATATATATATATTGTTGCGGAAATGGCCCTTAGTTGGCTACTAAATATAGGATTAGCTCAGATCCCCATTAAATGCATGTTTAGCTAGGCTGTTCAGTAACATGGACGTTACATGTGTGTCGGGAGATGGAAGAGGCTGTTTATTGTTTGTGCGGTGGTGGTGGATCGAGAGCTCCCTCTTCTTCCTTCCCCTCTCCAGTTTATAGGCCCCGGTCGGCTAAGGGGGAGTGGCCTGGAGAGGGAGGTGGAGCTGGGGGGAGGAGTTTGTCGGCTTCGAAAAGACGAGCGCCGAAAAGAGGAAGTAGAAAACGAGAGAAGTACAAAAACTGCAGTCGGCTTTGAGGCCACGAGCGCCGAAAAGGAGTAGTTCAGTTTTGCGAGAAGTACAAAAACTGCAGTCGGTTTGAGGCCACGAGCGCCGAAAGGAAAAAGAAAAGCGAGTGGTGCGATCGGCAGGGAGAGACCTGGCTGCTGTGTGAGTCTGGAGTCTGCTTCGAGCGGAGGTCATCGACAGGTTCAACCTGCGTCTAACGACGGAGCCTCTGACTGTCCCTACTCACCTCACGGCTCGACGACGTTTTGGAATCACATGGACCGAGTAGCCTGCCGGAGCCTGGCACCCTGATTTGGCCTTGTCTGGTGAACAGGCCAGGCCTGGAATTGTATGCTGAACCTTGAGAGAAATCAGCTGAAACCCATCGTCGATCTGACGGTCTGGTGCAGTCGACCTCGCGGGTTTGAACGCGCCGAGACTGCGTGCGCAGGCGCTGCCGGGAGCAAGAGTATGACGCCTCCATTTCGCCACGTGGCGTGTTCGAGCTCGGGGCTCGAATCCGTGGACATTGGTTTGTTACGAGCGACATTCGTGCTTTTGACACTTTCCTCTCATCCATGAAACATCACCAAATATTCTGTCTTGTCTGCATGCTGTCTGTCTGTCTTGTCTGCATGTTGTTTAAGGTATATATCGGTGGGGACCCCCTCGAAACCCGTAATCCGTAGTTCCCTCGTTAAGAACAGGTTATAGATTGTTAATAACATTGTCGTGAATATTTTGCTTGTGTTGTGTTCCCCGGTGTTCCCCAATAAATCTGGTTGATTCGTAGGAAGTTGCTGCTATGGATTAATTTGTGTCGCGTCGAGGAACGATCCGTTTGATTGCCATATAAAACCAAAATGGTTTTTTTGGGCAGAAAAAAACCGACTGGCAGAAAACGCTCGGCATCTGACAAAACCAGTCTGTAACCGGGGTCTATTTCCCCAACTGGTAAGGTCCAGGATTACGTTAGTATCGCGATTGAAGAAGCGTGACCCGAGGCCTGTGCCGAGCCAGTCGGTGTTACAAACCCCGGAGACGGCGGTGGTGAGGGTGGCGCCAAGAGTCGGGTGAGAATCCCACCACCTCGGATCCGTAACAATATAAACATGTATGATGGAATGAAAATTATCCAGTAAAATTTGGTATTTGTTCAATGGATATTATGTTAGTTTTCATTTTGGTGTAAAATTGGTATTGGCAAAGAGGACAACATGAGTCCTCTCAGGTGAAGAATAATTATTTGCCTGCTCTGCTTAATCTGGATGAAATCTCAATCCGATCAACATTTTGTTGTTCACTTTTAAATGCTTCAGCGTAATTTGGAAAGGGTACTAAAATGTTGCCTTGAAGAGGTAGTGCCACCGACATTCCACTTCCTTAATAATCTTGGATCACTGAGGTTGGGCTGAACTCAAAACGATGTTTTTGGTGTTCCACCATCAAAATGAAATTCTATCATACCCAAGAAAAATAGCATTTGCTACTGTTTTTATATACTGGACATCATTCGTACTCAAAATAATGAAATACTCAAATATATCATTAGTTTGACAATGTAACTATATTGAAAGAAGCAGCTGCAGACTGGATTGCATCATTGCATCATTTTCTCTGTGTTATTCCTTCAGATTGTGCAACAGATTCCATAATGAAAGGTGTGTTCAATTTGTGTTCATTACTCTTGTTGCTCAAATTTCAAATTCAAAATGTCAGTTCAAGTATAGAGCACAGGACTTGGTGAAAACTCGCATTAAAACCTACATCTCAGATTCAAACCTACACCGGACACTTCTTTATTTATTTTTATTCCTTAATCCAACTCTTCTGCGTGTTACCATGTCTGTGCCCCTTATGATGTCATAATTGCGATCTCTTTGACGAATGTTAACTGGGACTTGGGCCTGCTGTACAGTTATTTCCTGAGGCACTGCTGGTGTTTACTGAAAGAAGCATCATACAGTCAAGCAAGGAAAGCATTTGAGTGAATCAATCTGTGTTCGATGATCGTGGCTTTTTGTGATCCATATACGAGGCACAATCATTATTTAATGAGCTGTTTTGCACAGGTGCAGTTATTATGTAACTAGTGATGTTGGCAAGTAATAACGTAACATGATGTAACTGGAGCTCATTTGTTCCTCTTTTCTTTCACCCGTGGAACCAACTTCCTCAATCTGTTCAGTCTCATTCTCCAGGTTTTCAAAAGGGCTATTCCTCTCTTCCTCCTCAAGTCACCCATCATGCAGTGGAGTTGTTCTGTCGTGTTGTGTTCTGTTTTTATATTCTGTTCTTCCATGAGCTTTGACTTTGCATTTATAAAAAATACTTTGGCAGATCTGCTTTCAGAGCCAATACAATGTGACTTTTGTGAACATTGAAGAGAGAGAGGTCGCTGAATTACAAATCTGAAACATAAGGTTTACCTACAGCTTTGATTCCACTAAACTTATCCAACTCACAAGCTATTGAGTCACCACACTTGTAAGTCGAATGAAATGTGTCGAGTAACATAATTTACTGGATTTTGTGTAGTGAGCTGATGTAACGCTGTCTTTACCTCTGCCACCAAAGGTGTAAAAGAGGTTATGTTTTCACCCCTGTCTGTGTGTTTGTCTGTTTGCATGCAGGATATCTCAAAAAGTTGTGGACGGGTTTGGATGAAGCTTGGTGGGCAGATTGGGTGTGTGGGAAAAACCGAACTGATTAGATTTTGGTGAATATCCGAATCTGGCTCCGACTACGAGAATTTTTTAAAGTGATTCTTCACCATTGAGAGATAGGGCCAAAAACGATATACAGCATGATATTTCAAAACGTTGTGGACGAGATGACAAAACTTGGTGGATGAGTTGGTTAGGTGACAATAACAAGCCAATTAGATTTTGGTTCAGGTCCAGATCCAGATTTGGCCAATCAGTGGGAGAGAAAACGTAAACAAAGTCTTGGAATCCATCATCGCAGTTGATACGAAATTCTTCCTTTTCTCCAACAACCTCATCTCGGATCACTAATTTGGTTTCAGACCAGGTTACTCCACCTTGGACATGTTTCTTCCACTCGCACAACAATGGAAGGAGGCCCTCAATATCAGAAATGAGTTCAGGACCGTCTCTCTGGATATATCTCGTGCTTTTGATAGTCTGGCATCCTGCCTTGCTTGACAAACTGTCTGCCAACAACATTCAAGGCCAACTCCACACAGGGCCTACTGACTAACTCTACTTTTGCAGCCAATGTGTGGCTCTCACCAGAATCCTTTCATCTCCTCTCCCTGTCAAGGCTGGTGGGCCCCAAGGCAGTGTTCTGGGCCCAGTCCTATTCCTGATCTTCATCAATGATCTCACCGAGTCTCCAGAAAATCCTCTTCATCTATTTTCTGATGACTCCACCCACTACCTTGACATCCCTCATCCTTCAGACAGGCAGTATGCAGCCTCTTCCCTCTCTTCACACCTTGAAAAAAAAATCACAAGCTTGTCAAACACTTGAAATATACCTTTCAATCCTGAGAAATCTCACACTGTCACTATCTCTCTCTGAAAGGACTGTCTGGTCAGGTCTGGTCAGGTCAGGTCAGGTATGGGAGCATGCGCCGGAGCAGCGTATCGCTGCGTCCACTTTCCGCCGGTACTCCAAAGGCCTCCATCTGGCCATCCCCCAGGCAAATGCCTGGCCCATCCCCATCTCCTTAAGATGTTGATCAAGCTGCTGCAACCACGAGGCACGTAGTTGGCCCATTGGTCTCCTCCACTCACGAGGCTCCCTCGCTGAGAGAATCTGGTGAGCAGGATCAGCGTCAGGAAAACGAGGCCACATGTCCATACAGCCGCGGCTGAGGCTCACGGACTATGCAGGTAACAAATCTCATTTGAGTCTCTCAGCAACCGCTCGTTGGACACAAAGTCTGACCAGCGATAGCCAAGGATTCACCGAAGAGACCTGGTACCAAAAAAATTAAGTCTCCATCTCAGATCCCTGGTTACAGTCCAAGTCTCACATCCATAGAGCAAGACTGGAAACACCAAGGAGCTAAAGACTTGGACTTTCGTCCTCCCACACAGGTACCAGCAGTCCCACACCCCATGATCCAGTGAATCAATGACTCCCCAGGTTCGACCCAGATGTCTGTTCACCTCTGGCTCACAGCCAGCAGAGACATGAATATCACTGCCAAGGTAGGTGAATCTCTTCACGACCTCAACATCCTCCACACAAACAGGTACAGACAGGACAGCAGCATCCAAGATGTCATTGAAAGACTGGATCTTAGTTTTGACCCAGGAAACCCGTAAGCCCAGTGGCTCCGACTCCTCATTCAGCACCTCGAGAGCCCCCAAAAGGATATCCAGAGTCTCTGCAAAGATGACTGCATCATCTGCTAAATCAAGGTGAGAGATCTCGACATTCCAAAACAATGCACCACAACTTGATCTCTCCAACATCCTCCCCATAATCCAGTCCATACAAGTGCTAAAAAGTGTGCGGGCCAGTTCACTCCCCTGACAAATTCCAGTAACAACTGGAAATAAGTCAGAGATGGTAACACCACATCTCGCAGCACTCTCAGTACCAGAGTATAGTTCAGACATCAGATTGATCAGTTTTGATGGCACCCCACAACGACCAAGAATCCTCCAGAAGGCATCCCGATTCACTGAATCAAACGCTTTACAGAGATCAACATCGGCTGCAAACAGCCCCTGCCGAAACTCTCATCTGTGTTCGATGAGGACCCAAAGAGCAAGGATACCGTCAATCGTTGACCTCGTTGGTGTAAAGCCTGACTGCTCTGGGCACTGGTGCTCAAGAAGATGGTGGCGAACCCCATCAGCAATTATTCGAGCAAAGACCTTGCCCGGCACTGAGAGCAGTGTCACTGCTTGGTAGTTGTTTCAGTCTTGGAGATCACGCTTCCCTTTCCAGCGAGGGACAACAAGGCCCCTCTTCCAGTCAGTTGAGATGATGCTTGTGTTCCAGGCAGAGCACAGAACTGCATGCAACGACATGAGTACAGCATTTCCACCAGCCTTGAAGTTCAGCATGGATGCCACAGATCCCAGGAGCGTTACCCCATTTCAACCCATTCACTGCAGTCTGTGTTTCCACAAACGAAGGTGGACCGCAGTTGATTGCAGGGTCAGCAATAGGGATAGTAACACTCCTGACATCCAACTCGACAGCTGTTGGATTAGCCTGGTACAGCCGCTCAAAGTCACCGCCCCAGCGGGCCTTCACTTTGGACTCCTCTGTCAAGAGCCTCCCATCCTCTGCTCTAACTTTTGTTCACCGAGGGATGGGCTTGGAGTAACACAATGCGCAAATTCCCCTGTAAGCAGGACGAGAATCACTTGACCACAGGCAATGCTCTACCCCCTCACAGATTCCTCGCACATAGGCCTCCTTGTCCACCCTTGGTACACATGTAGTTTTATGCCTCAGCTCCCTCAACAGCTCAGCTCTGCCATTCAGCCTGGCCTTGCGACTCTGGTCAATGGTATCCAGTGTCCCTTGAGAGACAAAATTCTTCTTCGCCCTTCAGTGAGTTCCAAGACATGCACCGGCAACATCAAGGACTGTGGTTGTGACGGCACTCCACAACTCTTCAGGATCCTCCAAAGCACCCAGACGCCCCAAATCTCCACTCATCCCTTTCGCAAACTCCTCAGATACCCTCTCATCCTTGAGTTTGCCAAACATCCAGCCGAGGCTGGATGCTACCATTCTCCTGGATTTAAGCTGAAACTTCAGAGATGCTTCAACAAGCCTGTTGTCAGTGTTGTGGAATTGAGCACTCTGGTCGACCCTGCTGTTCTGGATTATCCTCCAGCGACCATCAAGTCCAGGACTTCTTGCAAAGTCAAGGAACTTAAAGCTATTCTGATTCATAGTTGCAGACCCATGAGGACCAACACATGTCTCATAACCACCCCTTTCAGTTCCAATTGATGCATTGAAACCCCCAAGATGAGAAGAGTATCTCGCCTGGGGCAATGATCAACCACAGCCCCGAGCGTGGCATGGACTGCATCCTTCATGATGACATCACTGCCTCAGTTGGAGCATATCCAGAGATCAGGGAAATGACACCCAAGGAGTGACAAATCCTTCGTCTCATAATATGCTCATTGACTGGTGTTACCTCAATTATCATTGGAGTCAACTTATTGCACACAGCTACAGCAACTCCTTGGGCATGGTAACCATCAGAGCGACCAGACCAATAGTAGGTACAACCACCCACCATTACCTCACCGCAATCCAGTTTCTGAACCTCAGAGAGTGCTGAAATACCGATGTCCAAACGCTTGAACTCAGATGATAACAGATACAAGTGATCATCCTCTCTCAGGGATAGGACATTCCAGGTACCCACCTGAAGGGACCGCCTCAGGTTAACCCAAGGAGACCGCCGTCTGGTGGAGGACACCTCATTGCTACCCTGACGCACACTACCACAATCTGACCCCAGAAGGTTACCCCGTGGTTTCCCTCCTATCATCAAAGATTGGGGGTCCCGAATGTTTTGCCCCAATCCCGGTGAGCTGCCCTGTGAAGGGTACTCCCACGAAGTGTGTTTTATCTGGCAACCCCTCCTATCTACTTTCTCAACAATCCTCTTGAGGAGGTTGAGTCATTCAAACTCCTGGGCCTCACTATCTACCATGATCTTTCTTGGGAAAACAACATTTCAAAGTTGGCCTCTAAAGCCAGCCACTGACTGGGCATCCTCCGTCACACAAAGTTTTTCACTGGCACACATGAACTCCTATCCACCTACACTGTCATCATCCACACTTTTATGGAGCACTGCTCTCCCATCTGGGCTGGCTCCTCTGCCTCATATCTTGATCAAATTGATGCCGTGGAAAGCACTTGAAGATTCTTGGAATCTCCCTTGATCAAGCTGAGTCTATGGGCTTATCACTTTGCCATCATAAACAGGTCAGTGGTCTTCCTATCTTCTGCAGCCTCCTTTCTGGTCTTGTCTCCTCTGCTCTTCCGTGACCCCCCCCCCAAGTTTTCTGACATTGTCCACATCAACCCCCTTCTGATGAAAATACTGAAATCAAGGATCACTGCTCACTTCCATTCATTTGTTCTTTTTTCACACCTGTGGGATCAACTTCCACATCCTTTTCAATCTCATCCTTCCTTCCACATTTTCAAGACAGCTGTCTACCACCATCTCCGAATATCCTCAATCGAAAACCATGATCCTTTTTTCCCCCGTCAACCCTCACTCTCCAAGCCCACCTCCTTCCAATTTTCCAGTTTTTCCTCCTTGGAATTTCCTTCTGTGTCCATCTTGTCTTCCCCATGTATGCGTGTTTTATGTCTTGTTTTTGTCTCTTTCGTTCTGATCTGTTCAGTGTACTAGCTCTTCCATGAGCCTCGACTATGTTTAAAGAAAACAAAAAAAACAAAAAAACTGTTCAGCCTGGTAGAGGTATGCGCTCCACCAAGTGACATTCTCGTTATTACCCTCGCCAAAGGAGAGGGTACTGCATTTGGGTCTGTTTGTTTCTTTGTTTGTCTATCTGTCTGTCTGTTTGTTTCTCCGCACAGAACTTTCATGTTTTTCTTGACAACCACTTGATGGATTGAGAGGAAATTTTCACCATTGGTGCGACTACTCATGTAGAATGTATTAATTATAATGATGACATCATAGGTCACGTGGTGTGGCAGCCATATTGGAAAAAGGAAAACTTTGCACCTCTGTTTCTCTGAAACCACACCAAGGAAAAAATTGAAACTTGGCACATGGAAAGCACTCCTCATGGGGAATGAGTGTCATTAAAAAAAAAATAACTAGTGCATTCTCATATGTGCAAAAAAAAAAGAATAAATAAAAATAATAATAATAAAACTTTCAAACAACCACACAGGCCATTCCTTCGCTCTCGGAAATGACGACTGGATTGGGGGCATTGTGTTTATCTATAAATGCGCATAAGAAATCGAGAAATTATTAGAATACACTAAGTCATCACTATCCGGAAGTCCGTACGTTGTAACCCCGAATGAGGAACGCGGCTGAGGTTCTCTTCCCCCATTGGCCACGCCCACGCAGCAACGTGTCTTGTCATTGGTTGGTAAATATATGGCCATAACTTGGGAACCACTTGTCTGTTTAATATCAAACCTTTAAAAGGCACATCCTCAGGTCCCCAGCAATATACCTGGCAAGTTTCAATTAGATCGGACCAGTGGTTGTCGAGAAACAGCTGTCTCGGTCACACACACACACACACACACACACACACACACACACACACACACTATGACGTCATAATTGTATATGTAGAACGCTACATCTGATCAGTATGAAAATTTGAGCGTCATCCAGGGATAAAAAAAAAAATCTATGATGTCATTGGTCACATGATTCGGCAGCCATATTGTTTAAAAAAACAAAACCCCAAAACCTTTAAAAACCTTCTTCTCTGAAGTGACTAAACAAATCGAGGCGAAACTTTACACGTATGACCGCCTGCCCATGAGGAACAAAAGGTTCACACATATGATGTCATAGGGACATGGTTTGGCAGCCATATTGGATTTTTCAAAAACATACACTCAAACCTATAAAAATACACCACTCAAAAGAAGCCCTGGAGAGGGTCTGCAATCTCTGATTGCTCTTTTTCTTGTTTGTATATTTGTAGTACGTTTCTAGTCTCTTCATGCAGGTTATATTTTGTCTCTCAGGTTGAATAAGAAGTCACAGTCTGCCGAGCCAGTTTCCTCAGACATTGGGAATACAATGCGGTCCAACAAGACCTTCCCCGACATCAGTGTCCCTACGATGGGCTTTGAAGGCAAGCATGACTTGTCTCTTGACTCAAATGCAGAAAAGGCCACAAGGCTGGGTAACCTCAAGATGCAGACGCCTCAGGAACTGCGACAAGCTGAAGGTAAACCTATGTAATAAGAGATACTTGTTTACCTTTCACTGATTCTGTGTGAACGACGATGCCCATATATTTAAGTGGCGGAGAGTGGCTGGGGAGGGGAGAGTGGTTGGGGAGGGAATGGTTATTCATTCTGCAATGGATTGAAATAGGCTCTGTTTACAGTATCTATACTATAATGGAGCTAAGTGTTTATGATCTCCAAGACGAAGCGTCAACAGTCCAGCTATATTGTACTTAGTAAACATAATTCTGGATCGCTGTACTCTTAGCTCGCTATCATGAGCGAATGAGCAAAAATTTAGGGGGGTTAAAAAGTGAAGTCAAGGCCACCGAGTATTAGCTATGTAGCCCGAAGTACTTCACCAAACATGATTGGTCCAATGCTATCACGTGCCGACCAAAGAACAGACCACCACCACCATCACCTCTGCTACCCATCCATGAAATACGTAATCTACTAGTCTTATGTAATTCCTGAGTCTTATGAATGTCTTTTTTATGTGAATAAAGAGACAATATAGCAAAATATTCCTTTGTTTGAAGGCACTATCTAACCACATAATCAAAAATCTGTTTGTGGCATTCTCATCTGAGCACATGTAGCGAGCTCATGGAACTGGGATCACACGTTCAAATGTCACAAGCAGTGCTGATTTGTCCATTGTCCAAAGAAAACATTGCAACGCTATAAAATGAATCGGTAGTTTTAATAACACAAAAATGATAAGTACAACAAACACAACAGTAATCAAGAAGTTAATACAGTACTGTATACACACCTATATTTCACAAGGTTTTTATGTGTGACGGAGCTCTAACAAGATGATGCAAGACACGCACTTAACCTGTGCTCTATGACAGTAAACCTGTTATATCAAAGAAATGGTTTGAGGAAAAAAGGCGTTGGCAAATAAATAATTGAAATATCAAGCCAGAGCAGTAGAAAAACGAAAGGAAGGTAATAGGGGAATGGCATTTCTGGTTATGGCGGGATATGCAACAGGTGATCTGGAACAGGATCAAGACAAAGCCACGGTCAGCAGCAACTCATATGGAGTGTAGTGAGCTTGTGCTTGATGTTGAAGGTGCTTCCTTTCTCCCATATTCTCCAACATTGTTCCACTGCCACACCTGATCTCTACCATCTATCTCGTTCTTCTTTCCAACTCTCACTGCTACTGAAGCTTCAAATAATTTCTCACCTTCATTTCTTGCCTTTTATTTCCTCGCCGTGAGTCTAGCTCAGTCACCACGGCATTTTCAAGCTCCCTTTGCAAGTAGTCCCCACAAATTCTGCGCTGGTGGAATCGGGCTCAACCGAATGGTGAGGTTTGATGGTGGGTTTTGAATGAGGGGGGGAGTTGTAATCATGAAAAGGGGGGGTGGATGGGTAAATATGGGTTTACAGGACTCCATGTAGTCCTAACAAGTTGTTTCACACGTGACCTCGTGTGTACAGCTGCCCTAAGGTGAAGCAAGAGCGAACACTTTGTTGTTTTTTAGCATTCATACAGGGCCTTCAGAAAGTATTCACACCCCTTGACTTTGTCACATTTTGTTGTGTTACAGCCTGAATTTAAAATGGATGAAATTTAAAGTTTTTTTTTTTGTAACTCATCGACACAAAATACCTCATAATGAGAAAGTGAAAACATGTTTTGAGAAATTTTTACTAATTCATTAAAAATGACAATCTGAAATATATTGTGTCAATGAGTGTTCAACTCCCTGAGTCAATACTTTGTCAAAGCGCCTTTGGCCTTGAATACAGCTTCGAGTTTTCTTGGGTACGTGTGAATCAGCTTCACACATCTGGATTTGGGGATTTTCTCCCATTCTTCCTTGCAGATTTAATCAAGCTTTGTCAGGTTGGATTGGGAGCGTCGGTGGACAGCAATCTTCAAGTCTTTCCACAGATTCTCAACGGGATTCAAGTCTGGGCTTTGGCTGGGCCACTCAAGGACTTTCACGTTCTTGTTCTGAAGTCATTCCAGTGTTGCTTTAGCTGTATGCTTGCAGTCATTATCCTGTTGGAACATAAATCTTCACCACAATCTCAAGTCTTTTGCACTCTGAAGCAGGTTCTCCTCAAGGATTTGCCTGTACTTGGCTCCATTCCTTGTTCCCTTTATCCTTACAAGTCTCCCTGTCCCTGCTGTTGAAAACCACCATGCTTCACGGTCAGGATGGTGTTGGATGGGTGATGAGCTGTGCTCGGTTTCCGCAAGAAGTAGCGCTTTGTATTCAGGCCAAGGAGTTCAATTTTCATCTCATCACACTACAGAATATTTTGCCTCATGCTCTCAGAGTCTTTCACGTGCCTTTTTACAAACTCGACTTGTGCTGTCATGTGTCTTTTTCTCGGAGTGGTTTCCGTCTGGCCACTCTGCCATAAAGCCTAGATTTGTGAAGTGCTGCAGAGAGGGCTGTCCTTCTGGCAGGCTCTCTCATCTCAACCAAGGAACTCTGTAGTTCTGTCAGAGTGGTCATTGGGTTCTTGGTCACCTCCCTGACCAAGGTCCTTCTTGCCTGGTTGCTCAGTTTGGTCAGACAGCCAGCATCAGGAAGAGTCTAGATACTTCCATATTCTTTCCATTTCATAATGATGGAGCTCACTGTGCTCCTGGGAATTTTCAACACTCTAGAAAATTTTTTATCCCCTTCCCTAGATCTAGGCCTCCTTACAATACTATCTCGGAATTCTACGGACAGTTCCTTCGACTTCATGGTAGAGTTTCTGCTCTGACATGCACTGTCAACTCTGGGACTTTATATAGAAAGGTGTGTTTCTTTCTAAACCTTGTCCAATCAATTGAATTGGTCACAGCTGGACTCCAATGAAGTTGTAGAAACATCTCAAGGAGGATCAAAGGAAATTGGATGAATCTGAACTCAATTTGGAGTGTCGTAGCAAAGGGGTTGAACACTTATTGATGCAAGTCATTGTAGCTTTTCATTTTAAATTAATTTGTAAAATTTCTAAAAACATGGTTTCACTTTGTCATTATGGGGTATTTTGTGTTGATCAGTGACAATTTTTTTTTAATTTAATGCATTTTAACTTCAGGCTGTAATACAACAAAATGTGACAAAAGTCGAGGGGTGTGAATACTTTCTGAAGGCACTGTAAATCACCGCCCACCCCGACACCTTAACTACTACTGCTGGGAATGCAATAGCAAACCACCCAGTGTATTCCCTTGTCCAGGAAACTGACTCCACGTCCTTAACGTGCTTGGAAGGGTTTGGGACGACTTCAGTACATGCCGACAAATTTACTCTTCAATTCCCCAATCTGTTTCCTTCACTGCACTGTATAGCAAACTTAAAGTGTAATTCTGAAATATATTGAAAACTTTGTGACGAGTGATGCCGGTTGAAGAAATGTTTTTTTTTTAATTTATTTGTATGCAGCCTGTGGCTGCTCGATTGCATCATTTTCTGGAAGCGCGCCTGTGCCGCCGATGCAATGCCCCCCCGTTACCAGTAAGCCGGAACTCATTTTGCTGACGTCGGAACGATGACAGGCTGAGTCAACCCACCTCGTGTTAATTCAACAAGCCAACAGGGGCTCAAACTTAAGACCATAATGTGTTAAGCCAGCCACCTTAACCGTTAAGCCATCACCAGGCTTAAGATATGGTTGATAATGCAAAGAAGTGTATGAATGAAAAAGATTGGTATAAAAAAATACAAGCGACACTGTTTGCCTTGTCATCGCCCCAAACCAGCAACCACATTTTAACACCATCATCCGTGAAGACCCCTTCTCTTCCGCCAAGAAAACCCTCACCCGAGTCTCCCATTCCATTTACGTGTGACCTCCTCCCCCAGATCCTATATACTACGCATTCCAGCAGATTGCAAGAGGGCTGAGTGTGCACTGCACATGCCAACAGACCATTTCTTCCTTCTTTTACAGATAATCATTCCAGTACCCTTGTTTCATGAGTCATAAAGAAACAGACATGTCACATTGGATGGGAAGTCTGTGACTGCAAGAAGCCACAGACAGAGGCTTTAGACATGTTACATACTCAAAATATAACTTCTGGCTCTTCCCCTTCTTTCCCCTTATTTCAGTCTCTTTCACTTTTCTCCTGACTTTCTAACATTCCCTCTGCTTTTACTTCTTTTTTTATTTATCACCAAGCCACCCTCCCCCCTTTACCTCCCCATTTTGTACACATCATGTCTATGTAGATAACTCCTTGGCTTACCTTCGCACAACATGTAAGTTTTATATGGCGACCTGCCATGAAGACCCCCTGTTGAATGATTACAATGGGCCAGCGCAAATCACACAACATTTGGAATGTTCATACTGTAGTCGTGTAGTTAAGTTGGACCCACAGCAAGAACCAGGTTTGGCTGGCTCATTCAGCTGGTGTTGTAACTTTCATTGTTGCATAATCCTCTCTTTGCATTGTTTGATGACCTGTGTGGACATGTCAAATGGAGGGATGATGCAAGGCAAACCTTACAAAATGTTCATTTTGTATAAATGCCAAGTAATTATCATAAGGGTTGGCAGGGGATGGCCAAGAGGGATGCGCACTCACCTCTAAGCTGTCTATAGTCTGGATTTGAATCTCGGCACAGCTCTAAACTGTCATATAGTGTGTTTCAGATGGGGTGATTCATCAATCCCTCTTGCTGGCATTAGTTGGTGGACGTTAAAGATCCCACGGTGTCCTTCGCAAAGAGTAGGCGAACTATCGCCGGCACCATGAACAAATTCCAAATTCCTGCTGTCTTCCTGCGTCCGAGTGGTGACCCATCCAGGATTGTGCTCCCTCACCAATGAAACTGCTGCGGCAGCCATTATGCACCTGCATCCATCCAAAAATGATCATATTGTGTTAGAAAGTGCCATTTTAAATTCCTCAATATTAATAATGATCTGACTAGATGTTAGAAATGCAGAGGTAGTGCACTTGCTTTCGAGCTGTCTAATCTGGTTTCAATTCTCGACCCGACTATAAACGGTGAGATTGGTATCTTGCAGGTATGGTGTTGCATCAACAGGTGTGTCATCCCTCGGAAGGACGTTGATCCCGGTGTTCCATCTGCTCACATTCGTTGGTACATGTTAAACGGTTAAAGATTGCCCAGTATCTTTATCGCAGACACCCTGAACAACTTGTACCCAAGTCACTTTTTGTAAAACGTCAAGCCTGGCCAAGCGGTTCGTGAAAGACTGGGGTCGAAATAAGCAAGAAGGCTTCAGGCCTTGACAGGTATGACGAAAAGCATTCAAATGACGTCACTGTCACCTTGACCTTTGACATATATAAATATATGAAAAAAAAATGTGTATATATATATATATATATATATATATATATATATATATATATATATATATATATATATATATATATATTGAGGTCTGGTGGCGAGAACGACCTCTAGGTGGGGGAAGTTACGTCGTCTCCCAACAGACTCCCGGAATTGTAGGCCGTCGCTCACGGACAATTCCGTGACGTGGCGGGTCGCTCAACCGACTGTGGACGCCAATACCTCAACCGCGTAGCGTAGGGTCTTCTTGTCTAGAACCAAGTTACCTAATTAACCACGCAGTTTCGACTACCGGGGAGCTACGCCCTCGATACGCCTTGCCCGAACCAGATCACTCTACCAACTACGGTAGAGTACCAACTACCAAATCCGGATCAGATGCAGCCGGGCGGAACTGCCAAGGACGTACCGGCTAGAATGAACAGATTATCGGGGATAAAGACCTGGCTAAACTTAGATCCAAACCATGCTGGACCAATGAAGGAAAAGACAAAAACGAACTGGGAACATTTCTACAATAATCTGTTTACACTAAGGCGAGGAAAATCATGTGGCACACAAGGTTTATTGGGGTGATATGCAGGGGACAGAAGAGAGATGTAGTGTGACAATTTTACAGCAACTTACAAAAGAGGACACAGAGTAGACTTGTCCCGAGAATAATACAGGCAAGATTTACAATGATCAAATAACTTATACAGTTTTTACTGAATGGACAGGTGCCACACACTCAGACACACACTCGGACAAAATAAACCCAGTTGAATGGCAAAGGGCTTTTGCAGCCAGGGAGGGAGGGTGCTGAAGTCGCAGTTCTTTTGGTACTTGAACGTTCTGAGGAAAGGTATGCTCTGTGGTGTGGCACCCGACAGAGGTCATGCAACTCGGCCCACAGCCGCACGTGTAGAGACCGTGTTTGCAAAGCAGCCCAAGTGGAGAGCGCGGAGTCCAAGGTAGAACAGGGCAGCAGACAGGACCCAATGAGAGACCCGGTCAAGGTCGGGTCTACTCGGACCAGCACAACAGACGGGCCACCGAGGTGAGATGTGGGCAGGCACTCCACGATCACGACCTTCCTTCCTTCTTTGCCACCAGCCAACAAACCCACCGAACTCTCTCACTCAACCAGCAACGAACTCTCTGACTCTCTCAGCACCCAACCAACGAACCCTCCGACTCTCTCAGCACCCTACTCTGAGGATGGTGTTGTAATTTATAGATCCCCGAGGTTGGGGAGGGGCCTTGGCGAAGCTGACGTCACCATCCACCCTGATTGGACAGGGCCTTCATGGGGTCCGCCCTTTCTGGGCAGGATTTCGGCCAGGCCGGGAAAGCCCGCCCATTCCACGCATGTTTGAGGAAGGTGGACGGTGGTACAACCAAGATTGAATTGGAACATTTGGGGAGGCCGAAAAGGAACTGCGGACGTGAAGATTTTGCCTTGGGAAAACGAGCCTCTGGAGACAGCAGATGGACAATGGTTCGCTGTGGCCAGCGAACCGAGGGCTGCAAGCGCTATGGTACCGTGGATCGTAATGGAGGGGATATAATGATTTATTAATCTAACTAAAAAAACATCGCAACGCACCCCAGTGTCTCTCCTACTACACACAAGGTAGGGATCTATCTACACATAATATACTTAATGGAATAACTAACTTCGGGACAACTGTATGTTTGTATGCATATGGTTCCGAGAACCGTAACAATACATATATATATATGTATATATATGTATGTATATATATATGTATGTATATATATGTATGTATATATATGTATGTATATGTATGTATGTATATATGTATATGTATGTATGTATATATATATATGTATATATGTATATATGTAAATGTATATATATATATATATATATATATATATATATATATATATATATATATATATATATATATATATATATATTGTTGTGGAAATGGCCCTTCGTGTGTTATTAGATATAGGATTAGCCCAGATCCCCCATTAAATGTATGTTTAGACAGGTTGTTCGGTAAATGGACGTTACATGTGTGTTGGGAGATGTAAGAGGCTGTTTATTGTTCGTACAGTGGTGGTGGGCCGATAGATTCTTCTTCTTCCTTCCCTTCTCTGGACAATAGTCCCTGCCCAGCGCTCTGAGAGGGAGTGGCCTAGAGAAGGAAGTGAAACTGAAGGGAGGAGCCAGTGGGCCGAGAGGCGAGAGAGCGCCGGGAAGGCGGTGGTGAACCTGAGTTTGCCGAGTCTGCCATGTGGCAGTAAGAGAAACTGCCTGCATGCCGAGTCTGCCATTTTGGCAGTGGGTGAGGCTGCCTGCACGTCGAGTCAGGCGATCGACTTTGTGGAGGAGTGATTTTGGCCGGCGGTGCCTCCTCGGCCACGGACCCAGCCTGCAGAGCCCAACACCTCGATTTGGCCTTGTCTGGTGGACAGGCCAGGCCTGGACTTGTATACTGGACCTTGTGAGAAACCAGCTGAAACCCACCATCGATCTGACTGTCTTGTGCCGTCGACATTACGTGGGGTCAGAACGCGCTGAGGCTGCGTGTGCAAGCGGTGCCGGGAGAAGAAAAATGACGATGCCATTTTGCCACGCGGCGTGTTTGAGCTTGGGCGCTCAAATCCGTAGACATCGGCTTGTCACGAGCCACATTCGTGCCTCCGACACTTTTTCTCTCGTCCATGAAGCATCACCAAGTACTCTGTGTCTTGTCTGCATGCTGTCCGTGTCTTGTCTGCATGTTGTTTAAGGGTTATCTCGTTAGGGTCCCCTTTGAAACTTGTAATCCGTAGCTCCCTAGTTAAGAACGGGTTATAGATTAATTATAACATTGTCGTGAATGCTTTGCTTGTGTTGTGTTCCCTGATGTCCCCAATAAATCTGGCTGATTCGTATGCAGTTGCCGCTTTGAATTAATTTGTGCCGCGCCGAGGAACGATCTGCTCGATTTGGATATGAAAGCCAAAATGGTTACAGACTGGCAGAATTTTCTCGGTCTCTGACAAAACTGGTCTGTAACCGGGGTCTATTTCCCCAACTGGTAAGGTCCAGAGGTACGTTGGTATCGTGATTCAAGGCGCGTGACCCGAGGCCTGTGCTGAACCAGCCGGCGTTATAACCCCGGAGACGGCGGTGATTAAATGACGCCGAATATTCAACATTTGGCTGTCGAGAGGAGGGTGCGAAAACCCAAACTGGCTACGGATTGGAGCCGACTTGGGTGGCATTCGTATCCCCTCACCGTGCATCCTTAACACTGGGGTGAAGAGTCTGGTGCGAATCCTGCCACCGCTGAATCCTTAACAATATATATATATATATATATATATATATATATATATATATATATTAAAAAACATTTACAGCCTCACTTTTGTCCTTCGGAATCCTCTGGTAAAGTTTGATGAAGATAGCTGAAAGCGTTCGAGCGAGTTATCGCACTCACAGACAAACATCCAAACAAGAAGGTGTCAAGCGGTAAGGTAGCCTGACAGGTATGATGAAAAGCATGCAAATGACGTCACTGTCACCTTGACCTTTGAACATGGTTGCATAATCCCTCCATCACTGTCGCCACAAGAAGGTGGGAATTGTTATCCTGCTACAGAAGCTTAACTAGTTTACTCCAGATAAAGAATGAGTTTACATTAGAGAGTTGGTGTTGTTATGTTATTGAGTGTAACCCATTTGTCCGTCCATGCACCTTCAACCTCATGATCTGTTGAGGATTAGGTAGAGCAATTGATAAAGCACAAGTTTAAACACAAGCTGCGACTTGTAACGTCTTCAACGTCCTTGATTGCATCGGACAAGGGAAACTAAGCAAACTTGAGCCTGGTTAGTATGACTTGGATGGGGCACTTCCTACCCCCCCCCCCATGCCCATCCTCCAGCAGTCTGATCGTCCAGATGGAAGGATACAATGGAGGCTCTCTTAGGGGAGAGGAGGAAGGAGAGGCTGAAAATGGAGGAGGTGCAACTGATTAGCATTAGTCGACATCGGGAATTCCGTGACACTTTACATGAATCATGGGATCATTAGGAGACGGTGGACAAACACGGACGGGGGATTTGAACCTGGGTTCCGTGCGTCACCATCCATGCACACACTTCAACAGGATCCTGCAGGGGGAGGGGGATGGAAAAAGGGGTGGGGAGGGGGAGGTTCAGTTGATACTCCGCCCCTGCTGCCCTTGTGGAACTTGATGACCACGACTCACACATAACACGTAGATTGTGCGACAGTGAACGTAAACGGAGTCAGTGCGAAACCAACTTTGTGGACAGATAGAACAAGAGTAAGAAGAATCTCCTTCGGTGTGCAGAGTGAAGTGGAAAGAGCAACATGTAGCGAGAAGAAGCCATGTTACAGACCCTCAGCAAACTGCTGGCGGGGATTGAGCTACCTGTAGCTCACAACCCTCTGGAACTGTTGTTTGCCGGCGGGACCGTTGATCCTGTGCAGCCCACAGCGACTTCCACAATGAGGCAGGATCTGGCTGACAGTGGCTGTTTCGGTGATGACCCGGTATGGGAGGTTTGGCCAAACGGGCGACCCTTCCGCATCGAGGTGCAGGTCGCTCCTCTCATCGTGCCACCACCACGCGGTGAGCTACCTCCTCACCCCCCCCTCCATGGTGGACTACCTCCTCCCCTCTCCCCGCAGTGAAATACCTCCTCAACCCCCCCCCCTCCATGGTGGACTGCCTCCTCCCCTGTCCCCGCAGTGGAATACCTCCTTACACCCCACCCCTCCATGGTGGACTACCTCCTCCTTTCCCCCCGCAATGGAATACCTCCTCACCCCCCACCTGCAGTGGAAACCCTCCTCACCTCCTCAGATAACAAACACTTAGCTCCATTATGGATGATGATGATGATGGGATTTTGACCAAACTTGGTATAAGTATGCAGTATGATTCAAATATGAACTGATTAGGTGGTGGCACCAGGAGGTCAAAGGTCATGTCAGGTAAAAATGTGATTTTGAGAACAACAGGGATTTAAATCAAACTTGGTACAAGTATGTATCATGGAATGATATGGGCAGAGGCATATCTGTGGACATCTCGAGTCAAAGAGTGCCTGTTCTACTTTTA
Organism: Eptatretus burgeri; assembly: GCA_024346535.1. Classification (NCBI taxonomy): domain Eukaryota; kingdom Metazoa; phylum Chordata; class Myxini; order Myxiniformes; family Myxinidae; genus Eptatretus; species Eptatretus burgeri. Next base: position 91,935 of record BROF01002998.1, on the reverse strand, counting down.
TTATTTAATCTTGTTTAACATCACCTGAAATCTTGAGGACTAAGATGACCAAAGTGTAGAAAAGGCCAAGTATGTACTTTTTAGAATTATTACAAATGATATTTTTGAAAAGTATATCAATTACTTGTCTTTAATTTGAGAGCAGCGAGTTAGCATTTCATTTAAATGTTTAAATGATTAATTAAATAATGATTATATTACTTCTTTCAATTAATTTATCTTTACTTTACTTTATACTGGTAGATTCAACCTGTCGCTTCGCTGACAGTAATATTAGGGGGGGGGGGTAAAAATGAAAGGAGGGGGAGTGAGGAGGGGTGGGGGAAGGGAAGGCAGTATGAGGGGAGGGCAAGGGAAGGCAGTGTGAGGGGAGGGTCCGTCCAGACATAATCACCATCTGGATGACAGGTATACTGGGGGTGGGAAAGAGGGCTGGAGTTGCAAGGAGGTAGAGAGATCGACCGAGGAGGGGTGTGTGAGCGAGGAGGTTTGGATGAGAGAGGAGGTGAAGGCAGGGTGAAGGGAGGGGAAGTCAGGGTGAAGTGAGGGGAAGGCAGGATGCATAACCACCGTCTGGATATGTGCGGAGTTAACCACCGTCTGGATACATGCGGAGATAACCACCGTCCGGATACGTGCAGAGATGACCACCGTCCGGATACGTGCGGAGATGACCACCATCCGGATACGTGCGGAGATGACCACCGTCTGGATACGTGTGGAGATGACCACCGTCCGAATACGTGCGGAGATAACCAGCATCCAGGCATAACCACCATCCAGATACATTGGAAGACAGAAAGAGAAGGAGAGAGGGGGGGGGGGGAGGGAGAGAGAAGGAAAAGAAAGAAAGGGGGGGAGGTTGGGGTAGAAACAGAGTGAGAGAGGGATAGTGGAGACATATGGGAAGGGTGGGAGGAGAGGAGAGAGGAGGGGTGCAAAGGTGATGTCCAGGTTAACAACACGCGCACTGATGAATCACCCTGCCTGTGAAACACCAGGGTGACAGTTTATAGCTGGGTCAGGATTCGAACCCAGGCTACACCACTTGGAGCGAGCGTGCATACTTCTGGGCTTTCCTGATGTGATGTTTATGAAACTTTAAAAAAATTATTATTTGTATTTATCTTTGCCTAAGTGATGGGTTGTATAATGAAAGAATGTTGTGCAAAAATAGTAAATTGCACATATTCAGCGAGCCAGCCATCGCCCGATACACCACAGAACAACACGGGGCCAACGCAGGCGAGTGTTTCTTGCACATTGTTGAAGTCGATCGACATACAGTATTCACTGACAGTGTGAATATTGTAGAGCACTCGCCAAGTGGCTTAAACACTCCAACGAAACGATCGACAAGGAACAGCTCGATTGGCAAGTGATAGCAGTCACCGAACTGTCATATTAAACACACCCTCCCGGAGACGTCTGAAATATCAATTATGTCTGAATTGGACAAATAATCACTCTTTCGAAGTCAGAACTGTTGCTAAGTTCAATTCTAGAGTTTAACTTTTGTAAATTTGCTTAGTTTAAGAGATTCTCAAGGTTATGCCATGTGCAGAAATGAAATAAAGCCATGAACACTGGCGTCTCCGGGTGTTTATAAGCATTGCAATGTACCCAGCGATTCGTAGCTATGATGAACAGGCATTCGATAATGAGTGAAAAAAGTGAGAAAAACAAACTTTATCGTTAAGAAATCATTGTGGCCTGTTTGAAGTCAACGCATGGTTGAACAGGACAAAAAACATGGCGGCTTCAGACCCCAGCGAGGTAACCCAGGATACACCCTAAGACCACAGAGAGTGAGGTTGCCGAGGATCGCCTGATAAAGGATGTAATTAAATAAGGCTGGGTTAATAAGAATTAATTATCTTCAAAAGGGGTGTTTTAATTAACTCAAACATCCAATTTTTACCTCTGCCACCAAAGGTGAAGGAGGTGATGTTTTCACCCCTTTCTGTTTGTTTGTTTGTGTGCAGGATATCTCCAAAAGTTGTGAACGGATCTGGATGAAATTTTGTGGACAGGTTCGGTGTGTTACAAGGACGGACTGATTACATTTTGGTGATGATCCGTCTGGATCCGGATCATAATTTTTTTAAAAGTGATTCTTCACCATTGAGAGATAGGGACAAAAACGATATTTCGCACGATATCTCAAAAAGTTGTGGACGGTTTCCGAAGAAACGTGGTGACACGTTGGGTGTGGGACAAGGATGAATTGATTCGATTTTGGTGAAGATCCGAATCCGGATCTGAATACGAGAATTATTTAATTTTTTGAAGTGATTTTTCACAATTGAGAGATGGGGCCAAAAATGATATAGCACTGCATAGCATGATATTTTAAAAATATATTGGTCCTGATATGTTCTCGTAGATCAGGCATTACGTGGCAGAGGTATGCGCTCTACCGAGTGTCCTTCTTGTTACTCATGCACTTCCTTGGAGTTCCCTTGATGTGCATGCAAAGTTTCAGGCTGCTCGGTTTTATGGTTTTGGAGTTATGGAGGACACATACACATACACAGACACGCACCTGACTCTTTTAATCAGAAAATGGAACTCTGCTTATCATGTTGGCTATTTCTCGACTTTAATAATCTGGTGAGGGTTCTTGTGTCTCTCACATCTTGTGTGGAATATCTGTGGCAATTTTTACCTCCACCACCGAAGGTGGATGGAAGTTGTTTTCATCCCTGTCTGTCTGTTTGATATCTGAACAAAATGTCTCAAAAATTTGTGGATGGATTTGGACAAAAATTTTGTGGAGAGTTTGGGTATGTAACAAGGACGAAAATGATTAGATTTTGGTGAAGATCTGAATCCAGATCTGGATCTGAGAATGTTTTTCGTGATTCTTCACCATTGAGTGATCGGGCTAAAATGACATGGGGCAGGATGTCTAAAAAAGTTGTGGACAGATTCAGACTAAACTTAGTGCGCAGGTTGGGTATGTAACAAGGACGAATTGATTTGATTTTGGTGACGATTCGAATCCGAATCCAGATCCGAGAATTTTTTTAAGTCATTCTTCACCATTGAGTGACAGGGCTAAAACAATATATAGCAGGATATTAAAAAAAAAATTATGGCTGGATTTGGATTAAATTTGGTGATAATAATAAGCTGATTAAATTTTAGTTGAGGTCCGAATCCAGGTGCGGCCTATCAGTGGGATACAGAACGTAACCCATTCAGCCTGGTGGAGGTATGCCGTTCTAGTTATGTATGCATCTCTTGTCCCTATCTTCTACTTTGGCCCTTTCTACTTTGTTCAGAGTGTACTTTCAGTTTTGAAATATAACACCCTGTAAACACGGCCATTTATTGTAGACCAGGTCTGAGAATGTTACCCTGTTAACTTTCCTTCCTGCATAATGTTTCTGGCAGACATCAATGGGGAAAAGAAGTTTTCTGTAAAGCGACCGAAGGCAACCAGAGATTATGTGGTGAGTAAAGTTCTGCCTTTTTTGATATATATACATATATATATATATATATATATATATANATATATATATATATATATATATATATATATATATATATATATATATATATATATATATATATATATATATATATACATATATAT
>BROF01002998.1:80831-83331 GCA_024346535.1 Eptatretus burgeri | reverse complement strand
ATGATGATTATGATAATGCAGAACTGTATGTGAACCATCAAAAGGCTTTTTATTTATTTATTAGTTTTTTTTGTTTTAATTTCTCAGGAAGATGAGGTATGTGGCTCTCCATCCCAGTTGCGACCACGTTCACCTTGTTTGGAATCATCATTTGGGGATGAGGAGGAAACCATTACGCGGAAATTCATTAAGATTGGCTGCAAGTATATCACCGATGGACAGGTAAGTGAGCAGTCTGAAGTGATTGATAATGGGAATGGCTTTTCCACATTGAGGTTTTCTCAAGTGGTGGGCCTCAATTCCAGTCCACGCATCTATGTTAATGAGACACTCTATCCTCGTACCCTTACGCAAACATTGATGCAACACATGTTCTGTAGGACAGTACTACAATGAAATGCCATTTTCTGTGTGGGCACAGGGCGTGGTGGCTGGAGTACTACTTGTAACACCAAACAGCATAATGTTCGACCCGTACAAATCGGACCCTCTGGTGCTAGAACGAGGTCTGCATGCCTTTGGCCTCATCTGCCCTCTTCAAGAGATTGTTTCAGCTGCCGTATACAGGGATATCTCCCGCATGCAGATACATGACGCATTGCCCTCGTAAGCTGGAAATGGTTAATTGACGAATTATGTTTGGCAGTGCAGAATAGAGGTGGTGGGGCATATAATATTGCAACATAAACGAAGGACAGGTTGAAGGGAGAAGAAAGGGAGTGTATGAAGGATGAAATTGAAAAATCCCTGAAATTATATAGCAGCTTCTAAGGACGTATGCTGAAATGAAATGTAGGAGCTTCTCATACCTCCAGCGAGACAATAGTCTGGAGGCAGTGATGTAGGGATTGTTATGTGATGGCAATATGGAAAAGGGGGTGAAATGATCTGCCTTTTTGGGAAGGTAGTATGTTACAACCACAACTCTGACGGGGCTCTAATTATCCTCAACTTCTTGTGGGGTCAGCTGGAGAAAGCTTTTGACCCAAATCTTTTCACAAACTGGTTGGTCAGAACTGATGTTGAAAAATATGTTCAGGGTGCTGAAGGAGACAAATGTATAAATTGTAAAGGGTGCTGGTAATGACTTGCCTACTTCTTGCGAAAGGGCGTGGGATCTTGGGGTCACTCTTTTGAGATAAACATAGGCCAAAGGTCAACATCGGTCAATTTTCAAAGATCCTCAATTTCCATTCAATTGACAAATTTGAAGAGGATTTGCACATCAAGTCACTGAATTCAACCAACAACTATTTTTGAGGTCCACATAGGCCAAAAGGTCAATATAGGCCAAATTTTTTAAATTGTCAATTTTCATCCGATTGACTTGAAATTTGAAGAGGATCTTCACATTTGCTCATTGAATTCAACTACCAATGATTTTTGAAGTGAACACTGGGGCAAAAGGTCAACATAGGCCAAATTTCTGAAATCCTCAATTTTCATCTGATCGACTTGAAATTTGAACAGGATTTTCATAAAAATGACCATCATGTGTCACGTGGTCTGGCAGCCATATTGGATCTGAGGGAAATTGCTTGAAAATCTTTGTAAGAGAAACCACTTAACCGATCAATGCAAAATTTTACTAATTGATCAACTACCCATGAGAAATATGGTTTGATATAGATGACGTCATCGGTCACGTGGTCTGGCAGTCATATTGGATCAAAGAAAAATAAATACCTTTAAAAAAAAACCAACAAAAGAGTTTGGTCACACCACGTCCTTCTCAAGACTGCGTGTGGTATGTATTCTATGAATACCATCTAGTTCTTTGAGAAACGAGCATTAAGATAGTGCTGCAAGATACAGTCAGGGTTATGTAAGACATGTTGTATTTGACATTTCTGATTAACATTTTTTGGCACTTTTGCTCCAAGATTGGGTGTCCTCTGAGTACCATACCATTCTGTTATTCAATATTATAAAACAATTACAGAAACAAGTGGAAAAAATATATATTTATGCTTAATAAAAAAGCAATTTGGGGATGACAAACTACAGTCTAAAAAAAAGGTTTTAAACAAGATAGGGATGATGATGGTTTAGAGCAGTGTTTCTCAACCGGGGTTCCCCGGAACCCTAGGGTTCCACAAGAGGTCGCTAGGGGTTCCGCAAGAAACAGTAATAAATAGGCTAATGTATTTTTGAGTAGTTTTTGTTTGATTTAATATTCGTAATTTTACTATACACGTACGGCATATTGTTGGAAACTCCTTGGTTATTATAATAGACTAAATACAGGCTTCAACCTCTTATATTATTTACAACTAGCCGAAACCCCGTCACAGATGGATTCCGTTCATTCAACCACCTTCACCAGCTCACCCACACTCGAGGGACATGGACTGAACAGGGCGTGCTTGCCACCGCCTACTCATCTCCCGCTCCTGCCCCCCTTCCCCCTCGCCTTCAATTTGCTTACCCCCACCCAAAAATTCAATTACCCCTACCCCTTCACTCCCCGCCCCCCGTCTCTTGATTCCCCGCCCCACTT
>BROF01002998.1:63657-80695 GCA_024346535.1 Eptatretus burgeri | reverse complement strand
TCATCCCCCGCCCCCGCCTCTTCACTCCTCGCCCCCTTCTCAACGAAAAGTGTTTATTCTGTTTCAGAGTAGAAAGTTGACTATTGCCATTATGTGCGATGCACTCTTACAGGTACGAAGTTTCTTTCAGTCCAAGTCACAGTACCGAGAAAAACGTGACGCGACCGCTAGGAGCACAAAATTGGTCCTTCAGTATTAATATATAGATTATAACAACCATAGGGAATGTATTTAACGATGTCTATATGGCGCCAGTGTGAAACCGCCCTCACTGGTTAGTGGACGTCCTGTACGCGGTGGATTCGTGCATCATTGAGTTACTGACTCAAGTACGGGACGCATGCACGGTGTCCATCTATCTTCTCTGTGCTTCCTAGCGCGAAGTCTCTCTCTCAAGGTTAGTTCTTCTGTTTACCTTTATTGCTTCAGCTTTATTTGTTTAAGTTTTGCTTATCAAGTTACATGAGGTGTGTTTTTTAATTGTCAAACAGACTCGGGGTTGACAAACACTTTCAAAAATGACGTTTTTTAATTGACCAAGCAGCACAACCCAATTACAAAGCAAGCAGATTGGCCCAATTCAATCAGACTTTTTAGTGGTTTGAAACATGTGTTCGAACAGTGTTCGAACATGTGTTCGCGGAAACTTGCGAGAAACGACCTCGTGACGTCATCAATGTAAACAAAACAAGAGTAATAGGAGTTATGACGCAGCTGCGATAGCGCATAAGTCTAATATTTTTTATTATTTATATTTCAATCTGTTGTTGGTTGTTTTTCAATTGTAAATATTTGTCACATGGTTTGATTTAATGCCATGAATTAATTATGGTAAGTGAAACAGCTGCTGTTGTCGGCTTCCTTTTTCTTCTTCTTCGTTCGGGAGTAAGGATTGTTTTTATTTACATCTGAGATTTGTTTGAAAATTACCGTCTTATACCGGCAACGCTGTGATAAGCAAACAATTGGATTGAAGCGGAAAACACTTTTGACAAATAAAAAATGCACCTTTATTTATTTATTTTCTTTATTTTACAGAAATATCTGACAGCCCAATGTGGCGATTTTTGAAGAGGAAACATCCAGACAATTCTGATGAAAAAAAAATATTATATTTACCACGTGAACTACGATAAAAATATAAAAGAGCTTGATATTAATAATGGTATATAATAATTTTTATGCAGGGGTTCCCTGAGACATGAAAACGATTTCAAGGTTTCCACAAGGGTAAAAAGGTTGAGAAACGCTGGTTTAGAGAGTAGCTAACAGTATTGCCATCACATAACAATCCCTACATCACTGCCTCCTTTACACTTCATCAATTATAACTTCAAACTTCTACAAACACTCCAATGGTTACAAAAGTACTTCATTACTCTTGTGGTGGAGCCACATACTGAGACGCTACAAATTAGCAGCTTGACTACAATGTGAATACCAGTACATAAACATCAACTTGTTTCAAACTGCATGCACATCTCTAATAACAGCATTCTATAATTATCTGCATTTGTGATTGGTTAGTCTCACTTAATAAAAAATAGAAAGAAAGACAACTGAAGTTGCAAGAACCCCCTGAAATTACATGGCAGCTTCTAAGGACGTATGCTGAAATGAAATATAGGAGCTTCTCATACCTCCTGCGAGACAATAGTCTGGAGGCAGTGAAGTCGGGATTGTTATGTGATGACAATATTTGTTAGCTACTTTCTAAAGTCTAAACCAACATCATCCATATCTTGCTTAAAACCTTTTTTAGACTAGTTTGTCATCCCGACATTGCTTTTTAGGTCATCTCTACCAAGATGACCTAATAAAGCCGGACCAAATGTCCGTCCATCCGTCCGTTTCCGATCTTGAAGAAACTTAGTATGTGGGTAGAGGTCGATGAGTGTTGCACAACGATATAACTTTTGTCCGGGTTCAAGGTCAGGGTCAAGGTCACGAGGTCACGTAAGTTATAAAAATCGCCATTTTCAAAACCTATCTTGTCTGCCATTCTTCAAGATATTTGGCAACTGTTTATTGATTATGATAGTAAAAAAATATTATCTTGTATCTAACCAGACAAATTTTTGAATTTCCGTCCCGCTTGGCCGCCACGTAACCTGGAAGATGGTCAAAAACACCTCCCGGTACAAAGAAAACTTTTTACTTCCGTTCTTGATGAAATTTGGTGTGTGGGTAGAGGTCGATGAGTGATACCCAACGACATGTTTTTTTCCCGGATTCGAGGTCAGTGTCAAGGTCTCTTTCTCTCTCTCTCTACTGTACAGTTAGCGATTGGGGACGCAGCTGGCATCATATTATATATACATACATATATATATATTTTTATTTTATGAAGGCCTTGTGGGTGGATAGGAGACCATAAACATCGTATATGAGGTCACGAAAGTTGTGAAAGTCGCCATTTTCAAAACCTATCTAGTCTGTCATTTTAGGATATATCTGGCAACGGTTCATCGATTATGATAGTAAAAAACATTATAGAGATGACGGTCTCCCCCACACGGGGGGGGGGGGGTAATTTTTATTTATATTTAGCATAATTTTTTTTATTCACTTGTGTACATATTTGTGTATGTGTGTGGTCATTAAGCAAAATGTATTGTGGTTCTGCAAAGCCGGCAATCCCTATAAGCCATGGCAAACAGCATATAGTGGTCCCGAGACACAGTTATTTCATTAGTATTCTTTTTTTGATAGCTCTTCCCTCATGTCTTGTGGCTTTATGGGACAAAATGCATCGTGAGGGCTTTTAGGCAGGTCTTATTTCCCATTCTTTACTCTTTATCTTCTATTTTATTTTACTTCACACACGACTTTCCTTTCAGACAAGCATGTAGACCACAGCATCAGGCAGCTTCATTTGCATATGCGCGCCATTCCGCGTTCAAACTTCGTTCCATGACCAAACAGATGCTCACCTCAGACCTTCTCCAGACTCGGACCATAACACTACAACATTCTGACAACCACTGCAAAGCCTTCATAAAAATTCCTACATCAGTCCAAGCTCGTTTACCTTTGCCACTCACTGCCACACCACAACCCCTACAATGCCCCAACCACATCGTCATAGCTCACCTGTACAATCCCTCAACCACCACTCCATAACTCACTGCCACACCACCGCCATGAACGCCACAACCAGTCACCACCACGGACGCCCACCACTGCCCTGTGGAGATACCTGGAAACAATGGACGCCACGTACCACTGCAGATGTTTGTGCTTGGGATGTTCCGGCGTGTATTTTAAAGCTCAAGTATGCGCTAGAATCCGTTTAACATCGCATGTATAGCCCAAGTGTTCCGCTCAATTATGGCCCGCATTTGGTGTCCAGCGAATGTTTGTGGCCGGACAGCGCCACCAGCTACACTCGCCCCCATGTTAAAGTCGGAGATGAGTCATGTGGTGAGGGGAAGAAGCGAATGAGACCATTTTCAGAGCAGAGTCCTCACTTGGGCAGGGCCAAAACCAGAAGCGTCCATACCCCAAAGGAGACACTTGGGAATGCCTACTGCCCGTCCCAATACACCTTTTGGCTCCTTCCTTGCGAAACAACTATAAAATACCCTATGAGAGGGAGGGAAAAGGAGACGTGACACTTTTGGCTTGGTCGGCGGTACGAGGTGGAAGGCGGAGCTGAACAGGCGGAGGAAGCTCGGGGAATGGAGAATGTAGAGCAGAGTGCTGGGTGGGTGAGTGAACCAAGTGCCAGATCCATCACAGTTATCAGACCATTATCAGTTACTCTTACAGATTTCCTTGTACTTCATTATTAGGTTATCTTCTAACACATTCTTCTTCTTCTTCTTCTTCTTATTCTTCTTCTTCTTCTTTATTTTTCCGTCTCATCTACCGTGGACGCAAAAGAGCAATCGGCAAGGGCAAGTCCTGACAAACATTCTTCTCAGAGAGACCCCACAGACACACACCTCTTTCCATTTTTCTTCACTGCACCTCATTGCACCCTCATTTTGCACCTCCTCTGACCACGCACCTCGACATCCTCAGTTTTCCTCCTCCTCCTCTCATAAGCGATTTGGAAGCATTGGTCCATCGGCCGTGCCAGGGACAATAGAGGTTGTAAACACCTCGTTTGGTCTCATCTTTGTTTTCTCTCTAACTTTCCACAGGGTATGTTTCTGATAGCACCTGTCTTGGGACAAGTTAAGATTGTAGTTCTTTTATCAGTATAGTTCTGCAATGTGTCCTTCATCATTCTTTGTAAATATTTGCGTGTCTTTTTGCTTCATTTGTTGTAATAAATTGTTTGTGTTCTAAATGTACCCAGCTCGTAACGTCTTTTCCGTATTGGTCCAGCAAAGTCCGCACACAGTATAGCTGGAAAGTTCTACCCCATGTAATATGCTCTGATTAGCCCGTGTGCACTTGCAACTCTGCTCGGCTGCACCTGATCCGGTGAGTTAATTGGAGTACGCATCTCGGGCACGAGACCCCGGCCCTTGGTGCAGCCGTCCCCCCGTAAGGTATCACACGAAGTAGTGTAACCCTGCTGGATTGGCAGTACCATTTGGTGCTCATGCTTGCTTTGCAACCCATGGGGGCACAGAGTTATCCATGCTTGGTGGCCTCAGGACCGGGTGTTCGGGAGGAACTCGAGTGCTTCCCCTCGTGGCGAAACTTGAACCCCAGATCCGCAACAATATCATTCTCTTTGCTAACCCTCCCTCCTCCCCTCACCTTTCTGTTCTCTCTCTCTCTCTCTCTGTCTTTGTCTCTGTCTCTGTCTCTGTCTCTCTCTGTCTCTATCTCTCCCCTCCCCCCCCCACCCCTCTCCCCTCATCTATATCCCCTCTCTCTGACTTTCTCTCACTCCCACCCCATTCCTCTCACCCTCTCCCTCCCAGAGTGTACAGTTTGCTAGTATTAAATAAAGCAATTGTGTATGTGTGTATATACACCTGGAAATCATAGAAAAGGGGGAATAAAAGCAGGGCTGGACTGATCTTAACAAAATTTTGCATATGGGTTTTGTGGTACCCAGAGTGAGGTCATGGGCACAAAAAATGAATCCCCCCTCCCCCCCCACCTCTTGTACACGTACCACAGTGAAAGTGGTTTACTACTGCTATTGCAGATGGGGGATTATTAACCACATCACAAAATATATTTGCCCCTCCTCCCCCACTATCCTCCCCCCAGGCTGCTCCCTTTACAAACGGGTGTTTCTAGTTCGATTAAGTAGCCATTTTGATATCTATGTTCTGATATCCCAACTAACCTCCTGTTTGCATGTCCTTCAGAGATGGTGTTCAGTTGACTGCTCTGTTAACTTACGCTAATTGCAGCGGACCCAACAAACCATTTTATATCAACTTGATGAATTTTTATCAACACAAAGTTGATAAGTGCATGTGAACTGCAATGGTAAACAAGGTGTAGCTGACATGTTGACCATTAACCCTTTATCGGAGCAAAAATAAAAACATTCATCTTTACATCCGCCATCACTTTTTATTTGCTTCTGCTCCATTGCTGTTTTGTATTTTGTTTCTCTTATTTGTTCATGGTTAATTGTCAAATCATATTTTTGCCACTTTGTTTTGCTTTTATTTCATCCTCCATCCCTGATTTGGCCACGGCCCATCAGCAACCTTTCCCACCCTCCCAGGTCTGCTGAACTTGGCGATTTCCCTCCGGAGTACGAGTTCAGCCTTTTCTCACGCTTCGAGCAGCAAAAGGCGACAAGTCAAGCCAACGATGTTCTGAACAACGTAGCCTGTGCTGAGTTGAAAGTGGCAAGGCAAGATGAAGCATCACCAGACACTGGTTCTTCTGGTGAATGTAATGGTCAGCACAGTGTGGATGTTAATGAAACAAAACCGGAAAAGAGAGAGAGTGACCAGATGGCCAATGAAGATTTGAGCCCTGGAAACAGAAGTCTGGTATCCGACCATTGCTGTGAGGCTGCTGAAATAGATGCTTCACCAGACCAAGTGACCAAGGACGGTGATGAGAATTGCAAAGTGAAATGTAGCGTCGCTTTGCTGCGAAATGATGATGGACATGCTACCACAATGGTTCGAAGCACCGATCATGACCCCTTAGCAGACACCCGCCACAATTCGCAGCAGTCAAAGGATGTGCCACAGTTCGAGGAAGATATTCCAGGCACTGAGAAAATCGTTGAAAATAGGGCACAAGCATTGCACAGTGCTGACCCACAAAGTCAACAAGACAAAATCGAAAGTAACTTGACAGAACAAGAAACAAATTTGTTGGACCCCATTGGCAGTGAAATGCCACTTGGGGTTTGTGCGACAGTTTGGTACGTCAATGCCTCTGAAAACAGTAAGGATACGGTGGAAGAGCGAAGCATGAATTCACGGGTTATAGGAGACAGTGTCAGGAGCGAGGCAATTCTCATTCCAACTGCGAATGATGCTCTTGTACCGTCTGATGAACGGCATCTTGTAAACTTTGCGTCAGGACTTTTTGTCCGCGCCTCTGCTGATGACAACCAGGAAAACTTTACCGTTCAGGACATAAACACATTGGAGGATTCACTTCGATCTGTGAGCAGCCCAAGTGAACCAGACAGAGAGATTGAGACTCACCCAGTGTTGAAAGCATTGGCTCAACCAATTGAAGGTGAGGTTGCAAAAATGAAGATTGAAAATTTGATTGTTTAGGGTTTGGATAGGGAAGGGTTCTTGGATTACTGAAAAGAATAAAGTTGTTAGGATAATGTAATTCTGTTTTAAAAGGTGAAGAAATTTGCATCTGAAAAATGCACACTTTTTAAGCCAACCATGTCCTCTTTTTATATGCCCGATAGATATATATATATATATATATATATATATATATATATATATATATATATATATATATATATATATATATATATATCTATCGGGGCGTATTATGTGATACCGGTCGTCCGTCTGTCTGTCTGTCTGTCTGTCCGTTCCTGTCCGCACTCTAACTCCCAAAGTTTTCAACTTTCACGTTTCATATTTGGTACATAGGTACAGACTGTGGAGACGGTGTGTCGCGACATACGTTCGTCATCTAAAGTGGTTGCCATGGCAACCAGGATGCTGTTTTCCATGTCATAGCACAATTCTGTATATACCTTCTTGTTCGGGCGCATATTGTGCTCACTTGCACTCTTGTTCCATATGCATCGCAAGGCTGTGGGTAGCGTCATTTGCTGAGGATGCAGCAACCAACCGTGTGATTGCCAGGACCAATCAGCCAGGAAAAAGTCACCATTTTCTTTTCTTCATTTATGTGAAGGGAATGTTTGTTTGTTTTCATGGTGGCACTGTCTTTCATAGCATTTTGGTGCCCATCCTACAGGGCCTTCAGAAAGTATTCACACCCCTCGACTTTTGTCACATTTTGTTGTGTTACCGCCTGAATTTAAAATGGATTAAATTTAATTTTTTTGTCACCGATCTACACAAGACACTCCATATTGACAAAGTGAAACATGTTTTTGGAATTTTTAAATAAATTAATTAAAAATGAAAAGTTGAAATGACTTGCATCAATAAGTATTCAACCCCTTTGCTACGACACTCCAAATTGAACTTGGGTTTATCAAATTCTCTTTGATCCTCCTTGAGATGTTTCTACAATTTGATTGGAGTCCAGCTGTGACCAATTCAATTGAATGGACATGATTTAGAAAGAAACACACCTTTCTATGTGAGGTCCCAGAGTTGACAGTGCGTGTCAGAGCAGAAACTCTACTATTAAGTCCAAGGAACTGTCCGTAGAACTCCGAGATAGAATTGTGAGGAGGCATAGATGTGGGGGAAGGGAAAAAATTTCCAGTGTTGAAAATTCCCAAGAGCACAGTGAGCTCCATCATTAGAAAATGGAAAGAATATGGAACTATCCAGACTCTTCCTAATGCTGGCTGTCCTACCAAACTGAGCAACTTGGCAATAAGGACCTTGGTCAAGGAGGTGACCAAGAACCCAATGACCACTTAGGCAGAACTACAGAGTTCCTTGGCTGAGATGGAAGATCCTGTTTGAAGGACAACAATCTCTGCAGCACTTCACAAATCTTGGCTTAATGGGAGAGTGGCCAGACGGAAGCCACTGATGAGAAAGACACACGACAGCACACCTGGAGTTTGTAAAAAGGCACGTGAAAGACTGAGAGCACGAGGCAAAATATTCTGTGGTTTGATGAGATGAAAATTGAACTCTTTCGCCTGAATGCAAGCCGCAACATTTGGCGGAAACCAAGCACAGCTCATCACGCATCTAACACCATTCCTACCATGAAGCATGGTGGTGGCAGCATCATGCTATGTGGATGCTTTGCAGCCGCAGGGACTGCAAGACTTGTAAGGATGGAGGGAACAATGAATGGAGCCAAATACAGGCAATTCCTGAAAGAGAACCTTCTTCAGAGTGAAAAATACCTCAGACTGCAGCGACGATTTACATTCCAACAGGACAATAACCCCAAGCATACAGCTAAAGCAACACTGCAATGGCTTCAGAAAAAGAATGTGAAAGTCCTTGAGTGGCCCAGCCAAAGCCCAGACTTGAATCCCATTGAGAACCTGTGGAAAGACTTGGAGATTGCTTTTCACCAACGCCCCTCATCCAACCAAATCTAGATGTACAAAGCTGATAGACATACCCAAGAAGATTCGAAGCTGTAATCTCTACCAAAGGTGCTTTGACAAAGTATTGACTCAAGGGTTGACTACTTATTGACGCAAGACTTTTCAGCATTTAATTTCTAATTGATCTGTAAAAAAATTCTCAAAACATGTTTTCACTTTATCATTATGGGGTGTTTTGTGTAGATTGGTGGCAAAAAAATTACATTTTAATCCATTTTAAATTCAGGCTGTAACACAAAAATGTGACTAAAGTTGAGGGGTGAATACTTTCTGAAGGAACTCTAAGTTTCCCTCGGGCAAGTGTCAGCATCCAAAATAACAAGAGCCATTTTTCAAATTCCATTAAGAGCCATAATCTACAAGGGCATGTTGAAAAGTAATGCCTCATCTTATTTTTCTCCAAAAGAGGTAAAGATATTCAAATGAAACAAAGCGCAGTCCGCATATTAGTTATTCCCTCCACTGGGTGCGAAGTTTTGTGATTCTGACACAATTGTTGTCTCAGTGCTACATGAGTGAAGATAGCAGAGGGCTGTCATTGCTGTGAAGAGTTGGGGTGACTGACTGGAGATGAGATGAGATGACTGGAGATGAGAGTTGGGTGCACCATTACGATCCTGAGAGTAAGAAGCATGGAGTACCGCCAAAATCACTGGAATACCACCAAAAAGGATCACCAGCCCCGACTCTCTTCCCCAAATTTATCTTCCGACGATGATGTCAAAGCCGCTGTGAAGTGCTGGTTAAGTCAGCAGAGCCCATACAGTAGTTGTATCGTGACAGCATCACAAAACTACTTGAAAGTTTGGAGAACTGTGTGCACCGCATTGGTGAATATGTTGAGAAATAAATAGTCACTGTGGTAGAATAAATGATTGATATTAGTGTCTGTCTGTTTTTCATTTGAATATTTTAACTTATTTTGGAGAAAAAGAATAGGAGGCATTACTTTTCAACACACCCTCGTATGTACATATGGATATGATACAATATTTATCAAATGTCAAACAAGAAAGGCACTCGGTAGAGCGCATACCTCCGCCAGGCTGAACAGTTTACGTTTTGTATCCGGACCAAAACCAAAATCTCATCGGCTTGTTCTTGGCACCAAAGCGACTCTTACACCAAGTTTTGTCCGAATCCATCCACAAGTTTTTGAGATATCATGCTATATATCGATTTTGACCCCATCTCGCAATGTTCAATAATCGCTTAAAAATTTACAGTATCCGGATCCAGATCTGCACCAAAATCTTATCTGTTCGTCCTTGTCACACACCCAACGTGCCCACCAGATCTTGTCTGAATCTGTCCTCAACTTTTTAAGATATCCTGTTCACAGCCAACCAAACACATAGGGATGAAAACATTACCTCCGGCCAACTTCGGTGGCAGAGTATGTAACGATACTTATCAACAAGAGCCTCACAAATATGGTCCACATGCCAGATTACTGAGATTGTTGCCATGGCAACAGTATTCTGACAATCACAGCTGTGATCTCACCAGGTTGAGATAAAGTAAGGAGGAATAGATCTTTTTTGTTGTTGTTGTTGTTGTTGTATGCATAGTAGAGGTTCTTGGAAGAGCTGGCACACTGAGCAGATCAGGACATAACAGACAAAAACTGGACGCAAATCACACATGCATGGAGAAGGAAACTCCAAGGAGGAAAAACTGGGAAATTTGGAGTGATTTCGGTTGGGTTAACGAGGGTAGAAAAGATCATGGTTTTGGATTGGGGATGATCTGAGATGGTGGTGAACGGCTGTCTTGAAGTCCTGGAGGGAAGAATGAGATTGAAGAGAATGTGGAAGTTGATTTCACAGGCAGGAAAATGGAGGAACAATTGAGTGAAGGTGAGCAGTGATCCTGAATTTAGGTTGTTTTACCAAAAGAGGGTTGATGGTGGACCATGTGAGCCCTGCAAAAACCCTCTGGGAGGTTGGGGGGCATGGGAGGGTAAGGGGTCAAATCACGGAAAGAGCAGAGGGTAGAAGACCAGAAAGGAGGCGGAAGAAGACAGAGAGACCAGCGACCTGTACGTGAAGGCGAAGTGATAAACCCATAGACGCAGCTTCAGCGTGGGAAATTCAAATGATCTTGGAGGCCTTGGTTTCCACACGGTCAAGATGATTGAGGTCTGATGCAGGGAAGCCAGCCCAGAGGGGAGAGCAGTGCTCCCAAAATTTATGAAGGCCTTGTGGGTGGATAGGAGTTCAGGTGTGCCAAGGAAAGACTTTGTATGATGGAGGATGCCCAGTCGGCATCTGGCTTTTGGAGGCCAATGTTAAAATGTGGTTTGCCAAAGAAAGATCATGGTTGATAGTGAGACCCAGGAGTTTGAATGAATGAAGTTCCTCAAGAGGATCGTAAAGAATGTAGATAGGAGGATTTCCGAGACGGTCCTTTTCAAAAGAGATAGCGACAGTATGAGATTTGTAAGGTTTGAAAGACATATTCTAAGTGTTTGACTAGCTTGTGATTTTTTTTTCTTTTTTTGTCACCGTCTGAAGAGGGGGAAGAGGCTGTAGCCATCCCTCATCCTGTCTGAAGGATGAGGGATGTTATGGCAAAGGGTGTAGTCATCAGCTTTCTATAAAGAGGACTTTCCAGTGATTCAGAGAGATCATTTATGAAGATCAGGAATAGGACTGCGTCCACAACACTGCCTTGAGGCACTCCAGCCTTGACAGGGAGAGGAGATGAAAGGATTCCAGTGAGAGCCACACATTGGCTATGTAGAGGAAGTCTAGATAGTAGAGGAAGCCACGAGAGTAGAGGAAGTCAGTAAGCCATGTGTAAAGTTGGCAGACAGTTTGTAGAGCAAGGCAGGATGCCACAATGTATGAAAAGCATGAGATATGTCCAGAGAGACGGTCCTAAACTCATGTCTGACAATGAGGGCCTCCACCCATTGTTGGGTGAGTCGAAGCAGCATGTCCAGTTTGGAGTGACCTCGTCTGAAACCAAATTGGTGATCTGAGATGAGGTTGTTTGAGAAAGGGAAGGATTTCATACCCACTGAGACGGAGTTCATTTTTTATTTCCCCCATCTCTAGTCGGGGAGGTGGACAACAAACATGCTATATGATAGCTGCTTGCTTGTTTTGCCATCTGGTCGAACCCCACATCTGCCCTCAGATGCAATTGTCCATATCACACCAAAAAGTAATGGACATAAAACAAAATTCTTACTCATTGCAGATAACAGGAAGTTTGCTTGTATATTGCAAAATGAAACAAAAGAAAAACATTGGCATGTGTTGGACTCGTAAGTATATCGTGTGCCAACCTTTTTAAACCCCTCAGGTATCCATGTACGTGTGTGTACATGTAGATTGTATTGGCTCATTTTCCATGCCATTTTCCCTTTAATACCATGATAATTATTTGTTCTCTTGCCATATGACCCTGCAGCTCTACTACCATACAAACAAAAGCCACACCTGACATCTCCAATGTTCTTGTGCATGCGTGTTGGACGTCCAATGCGCAACACATTTGGAGCATCAGCTTATGGGGAGCACAGCAGCTTGCAACAGCATTACAGTCACCAACCACAACCTGAGTATTGGTTTGCTCTGCCTCAGGACAAGTGAGTATGGAGATCCAATGGAAACGATGTTCCTCTTGGGCTGTCAACTCTCTCTCTCTATCGAGTGCAGCCTGTGGCTGCTGGTTGCATCATTGGTTGGGACGCGGCTATGCCGCTGATGCAGTGTCCCCCTTACCAGTACACTGGTGCTCACTTTGCCGACCTCGGAAGGATAACAGGCTGAGTCAACCTCCTGGTGTATTTTAATTCAGCGGCCAACGGGGCTTGAACTCAGGACCCGAGGATCCCAAGCCGCCACCCAAACCACTAAGCCAACACCAGGCTTGGGCTGTCAACTGTGCTTTATTTATATTAAGAGTAGTATTTGCTCTTGATGACTTTGTAAATTTATAAACATGAGCAGATTATCTTTATACCATGCAAGAGTTGGGGCCAAAGTAGAAGATAGGGGCAAGAGATGCATACATAACTAGAATGGCATACCCCTACCAGGTTGAATGGGTTACGTTTGGTATCCTACTTGATGGGCTGGATCTGGATCCGGACCTGAACCAAAATCGAATCTGCTTGCTTTTGGCACCTATCCCAACTCATCCACCTAGTTTTGTTATAACTCCTCCATAACTTTTTGAGACATCATGCTACATATTGTCGTGTACAGGGGGTTAAGACCCTACCTGGACGGATGGCAAAGCTTATCCCTTGAAGGCTACAACCGAGACTCGGGGATTAATGAGCGCGTGTTTACGGGGCATAATGGCGGAGAGACGATCCACCCAGGAGAAGCACGGGAAGGAGCACAGCACAGGGTGCTGCACCAGGACAGCGCAATGCCACAGTGTCTTAAAAGGAATACATTTAATGAAAAAGAAAACAAATATTCACAAAGGACGATAATTCAAAAGGAAATGATAATAGTATGACATAAACAAATCCTACAGTT
Organism: Eptatretus burgeri; assembly: GCA_024346535.1. Lineage (NCBI taxonomy): Eukaryota > Metazoa > Chordata > Myxini > Myxiniformes > Myxinidae > Eptatretus > Eptatretus burgeri. The sequence goes on along the minus strand of BROF01002998.1, from coordinate 67,561 downwards.
GAAGCCTTGCACACAGACTTGTATACAGACAACGGGGGAACAAAATGAAAAGAAAAGCCCTCCTTTTAACTATTCTTGCACTGAGCTTGGCCCAGAGCTGATCTTTGTGGAACTGAAATCGAGGTGCTTCTGTCATAGCGGGATGAACGCACGCCAGGCAATCCACAAGCGGCACTCCACATGAAGACTCAAAGCCCCAGTGTAATGGCCTCGGGTGCTCTGATCGTCCTCATCAACCCGATCAGAAGCAAAAGGTCTGCGTCCTACTTCGCCAAGCAAGCCAAACCGCCTCAACACGGATTCAATGGCCGTGTCATCCTCTTCGGTGTGCACTCAATCTCCACCGTCGCCTCTCCAAAACAATGCACCTTGTGCCTCCACTCTGATCACGGCTCTCCCAAAATTCCAAGCCAACTCCTCGTTCTTTAAAATGTGCAACCTCTCCTGTGCGCTTCCTTTGTTTCGCCTCTCAAAATGTGCCACTATAATCCTCTCAGGCTGCCCTTGTCACTCCACTTTCCTCTGTGTTATTTTATCCTCTTAAAATGTGCAAGCTGCCCTTTTTTTGTGCGCTCTCCTCTCTCTCCTACTTTATCCTCTGCCTCCGGGGTGTGGCCTACTCCCACCAATCCCGGGAAGGCGGGGCTTCTCCTGCTCGGCTAGCTTCTGACGTCACACCCATCAACCGTCCTTCGGGGGTGTGACTTCGCTTGTTGTCAACCTTTGAAGGCAGGGCTCTCTGCCCGTTTGTTGTGGTTTCAGGGACATTTATTGCCGATCTTGAAATATAAAAACATAGCGAAAAATCACAGAGGGCAATCACATACTGGGGAACTTATTCTTACTCCCTAAGCTAATTAACACCGCACAACCCCTTGTGTGGTGACACGTAACACTTAAGTTCACAGATTCCCTATTTACTCACATTGAGATGCTTTCTATTCGTCCACGGACCAAGCAACTCCACACATTGCTATATTCCCTATTGTATTCTTCCATCTACACCCACAATCGTAACAATATACATCGTTTTTTGCCCCATCTCTCAATGGCGAACAATCACTTAAAAAATTCTCATGTCCAGATCCAGGTCTTCACCAAAATTGAATCAATTCGTCCTTGTCACACACTCTACCTGTCCACCAAATTTCGTCCAAATCAGTCTATAAAGTTTTGAGATATCATGCTCACAGACAGACAGACAAGCCGGTAGGCGACATCGGTGGTCGCTATATAATTGCATACTAGTCATACAGTTTTTGACGGATCGGGCTGAAATTTTTTGACAAAGAGGTTGATTATAGTGCGCATAAAAGCCTGGAAGCCGATTTTTTGAGAATTCTCAAAAAAGGTTCAGGTTTCTGTAATTGTTTGTCACACCAATGTTTTTTTTTGTTGTTGTTTGTTTGAAGCCTTCTAGTCTGGCAGCCAAGGGGGTGAACTGCACTGGGGGTCCCGCAATGGTTTTGAATGATTTGGACAATGGACACCCTGTACATTGAGAAACTGGCGGGTCCCAACGTGGCATCTTTTGTAATTTCGAATAATTGCCCATTGTCATGGCAACCATATACAGTAAATGCATATCTTGGAAAGTTGAATATCCCTGGACCTACAAATGATGTGAGAGTGATCTAAGTGTCCATTTATATGTTCTTTGCCATGGGCTGTCCAAATTAACACACAGCCAAGGTGTTTTGAGGTCCAGGTCATTGAGTAAAACTCAAGGTCAAGCGGAAAATGCATATATTTTGCATCGAGATATTCAACTTTCTAAAATGCGTATTTAATGTATGTGTTTGCCATGGCAACAAAGATTTTCTCAAAATGCCCAAATACGCCAGGTTGGCACCCGCAAGTTTCTCTATGTACAGGGTCTCGGGAGCCCGAATCAAGATGAAACCATTGTGGGACCTCGAGTGCAAGGTTCACCTAAAAATCACCATTTGGCTGCCGCACCATTGCCTTTTCTTTGGCTTTGTGCCTTTCCAGAATTATGAGGCCTTTGTCCACACTCCATTGACACCTTTCATGTATTGAATGTTGTTTTAAGCACCTTGCTACTCTGTAGACTGTTTCACAAGTTTTACATTACATCGTCTTGACTTTCAGTGTAAGTACGAACCTTCGTATTGAACATCCATCCCTCCCTCTACTCGCCAAGCATGCATGCCTCGGTTAAACCACAAAACAGAGGAGTTGACAAATAAATAAACCGACTTCACACTTCAGAGTGGATTTTCAAGTGAAGCTTCCTCGTCATTTCAGCCTTTCTCACTTTGTCTGGACATTTGAGTTCGAGTCGACCGTTATATGCATGTCGGCTTCCAAGGTATTGGTTGGACCCATGTACTTATGTATAAATGGCATTTTTTGGTTGTTTGCCTTTATCGAAAGATCTCACAGCCTAGTCTCAAAATACTGGTTAGGTAGAAGTTACCTGTACCATTTGGTTATGATGCCTCATTGTTTTTGGATGAGAAAAATAATTGTCTTTGAATAACAGCCGTTTTGCAAGAGATTGTGCAGGTAATGCTAGCTGGTTTTGGTGAATTTGCGTGTGTTTGGTAGAGTGGAACAGCTGTACTGGTTCTTCGTGCGCTGGACGCCAGAGGCATGCGGAACAAACGAGATTCTCCCTGTGGAGCCTGGTTTTGTAGTTGTCGAGCGGAATGAGAGCAACGACCTTGACGTGATTGACAATTTCTACTCCGATTCCTTCTCCATGGACTGGGAGGTTGGTGTTTGAGCCATGCCCCCATGATTAAGCTTTCGCTTCGGTGTTTTTGCAGTCTCGTAGTATCTCATTCCTGGAGGATATCGATGGCTTGTTTTTGGGGCACATTGTGAAATCTTGACCATTATAGGCCTATGATGAATGGTTGTGAGGCATAATCTCTTGTTTTGTGCTGGATCAGATTGTGACACTGGCAGAAGCGAGGAGACGTCGAAGCTTGCTAAGCCTTTATGAAGAGCTTGAGTTTCTCCAGCCTAAGGTTATGGAAGACAGCTCCATATTGTCAAGCGAACAACTTGCTTCGGTGAGATTCACAAGCTGTAACTCAGCAACCTTGTCTTACTGCAGTGATCAAAACTGCCGGGTTTTTTTTCGTTTTACAAACATATACATTGCTCAGTCACAAATAATGTAACGTGTAGACTTTGGGGAAAATGTGCGTGCACTTTTATTGCAATTAGGAATTAAAAATCTGCATGCATTGTGACCTATCTTTCTAATGTCAATCCTGCCACAAATCCGAGGAATTGAGTTACTATTCTATGCATAGGCTGGCAGGATGGCCTAGAGGTATGCGCACACACCTCTGAGCTGTCTATCCTCGGTTTGAATCCAAACTGAGCTATAAAGTATCATTCCGGTGCTTCACAGTCAGGGTGATTCATCAATATGTGCGTCGTCTCTCGGATGGATGTTAAACTGGGCGTCCTGTCTGCCCGCATGAGATGGATGTTAACGATCCCACAGTGCCGTCACCCTGAACAAATTACAAATTCCTGCCCTGATTTCCTGCGTCGGAGTGGTGACCCAAGCAGGATTGTAGCCTAGTAACTGCTTCGGCAGCACCAACGCTCCGCATTGTGCATAGTACATGATGATGATGATGATGATGATGATGATGATTCTATGCATTGTGAGTAATGCTCATTTTAATTCTTCAACAAAATATATTTGCATATTATTTTTATTTTACCCTTTTTAGCCTGCTCGGTTTCGATTCCCAGTTTTGAACAACATGTTAATGCAGCAGCAAATTTTGTTTTTGACGAGCTTTCAAGAGACGCTTTGATTGCAGCATACGCACTGGTGTGTAGATACCCAATGGAAGTGGAAATGGATCGGAGAAAAACTAATTACAATGTGTTAAAGTTGTGCAGTGCTAGAAAA
>BROF01002998.1:46027-63411 GCA_024346535.1 Eptatretus burgeri | reverse complement strand
TCAAGTGGCCAATGGGGCTTGAACTCAGGATCTTTTGGATCCCAAGCCGCTACCCTAACCACTACGCCAACACCAGGCTGCATATATACATATATAATATAATATAATATAATATAATATAATATAATATAATATAATATAATATAATATCTATAGTATGAGCCTGGTGTGGCTCAGTGGTTAAGGCGGTGGCTTGGGATCCTTGGGGTCCTGAGTTAGAGCCCCGCTGGCCGCTGAGTGAGCATCAGGGGGGTTGACTCAGCCTGTCATCCTTCTTAAGGTCGGCAAAATGAGCACCAGTGTACTGGTAATTATCCCATGCAGGGTCAAAGGCGACTAAAGGGTTGGCGTCAGGAAGGGCATCCGGCCGTAAAAACATTGCCACAAGAAAGGGTTCCATGATTGGAGCCTGCAAAAAGCTGACCCCTGCTCAGGGATAAAGGCTTTCAAATGGTATATATATATATATATTGAGACATTGAAACCAATGAGCAGAAACAAAATTGACTGATTGATTGTCTTACCTTCTTATCAGATTGCGAGACACTTGCCTCCACGTACAATAGGCCATGCATGGCATTTGGCCTACTCTCCAGAACATCACGGCAGCAGCCTGAGCACTTTGTACCGCAACTTGTCAGACCTTGAGGGCCCTGGAGTTCTTATTGTGCGTGATCTTAATAATGAGGTAAGACGAGTGTTCAAATGGCTCACTTACATAGCTGTGTCCTGTCTCATTGTACAATTTGGTTACACTGAGTTTATTCTCCGATAAATTCACCTTTTTCACCTTGATATCCCATTTTTTGGGGGATGTGCAGTTACATTCAACATATAAAATTTCATAAAGAGCATTAAAATTTTTCTTAACCATTTACTTTGCTATAATTCCACTCTGACTTTGGCTGAAATGATGGCCGAGAGGTACGCACACTCGCCTCTGAGCTGTCGAGCCTGGGTTTGAATCCTGACCCAGCTATAAACTGTAATGCTGTTGTTTCGCAGGCAAGGTGATTCATCAATGTGCGTGTCATCGCTCAGATGGATGTTAAAAGGGAATCCCGTCTGCCCGCGTTAGTCGGTGGACCTTAAAGATCCCATTGTGTCCTTCACGATGTGTAGGCGAGCATCACCGGCATCCTGACAAATTCCAAATTCCTGCTCTAACCAGCAGAGGGCATTGCGTCAGCAGCAGAACCGAGCCCTCAGCCAATGACGTTACCCCGCAGCTTTGTGCTGCACATGAACAACTTTGATTTCAAGTTCATGATTACTTTAGGATGAGATTCCATCCTTACTTGTGTTGGTTTCATCGCACAAAGCAGCACTGAGTAAAGTGATTCAGGTGCCACCGTACTGTTCTGCTTAGTGCTCTTGCAAATGAAGCGTCGTTTTGTCCCTCGGCAGGTGTTTGGTGCATTCGTCTCTCACCCATTCCATTTCAGCGACCATTTCTATGGCACAGGGGAGACTTTCCTATTCACATTCACTCCAGAATTTCAGGTACATTCCCTTAAGATTGTTTATTTTTCTTGAGTCTGGCTGTGCATCTTGCCCATGTGAAGCAGGTTTTCGTTAGCGTGATAACTTCTAAACCATTGAAGGAATTTTGACCACACTTGGTCCAAGTATGTACTATGATGCAAAGGTGAACTGATTAGAATTTGGATTCAACAGGTCATGTGCCCTTTGAAAATAATTTTGCACATCATAACTCGAGTTTGAAACATCTGATGTTTCTTTTCTCGTCTCTTTTTATCTCTCTTCTCTCGCTCATGTGACCTCTAAATGAGATCAAACATAACAGTGGGTTGACGTCTAATGTGGGTGGAGGCGTATCCATTAATGCATTCCCGTCAAATTGTATTTTTACCTCTGTCAGTGGAAGGAGGTTATGTTTTCACCCGTCTGTGTTTGTTTGTTTCTTTGTTTGTGTACAGGATATCTCAAAAAGTTGTTGACGGAACCAGATGAAATTTTGTGGACAGGTTCGGTGTGTGACAAGCATGAACTGATTAGATTTTGGTGAAGATCCGGATCCGGATCTGGCTACTATAATTTTTTTTTTATAGTGATTCTTCACCATTGAGAGATAGGGCCAAAAATGATATATAGTGTCGCGGTGATGGCGGTCCAAGTTAATTCCCCGACCCAAATTGTGGTGACGGGCAGTTAACTATGCCAGCCCAGATGGTCGAGTGGTTTTTCCTTATTAGGAGGTGGACACGTTGATCCTCAGAGATTATATCGTGTGCGGGAGGGCGTGAGGCGCAATGGCGGAGCGATGGCGGCACGAGGAGGCACAGCACGGTGGGGGGGGGGGACACAAGACACGCGCGCAAAATGGTGCCAAGCTGCTCTCTCGCAGCGGGAACGTTCGTAAGGCAATTCATGAGCGGGATTGAACACCAAGGCTCAGAGACCTTGTGCAGCTGCTTCATCTATCGTGCCTGCCAATACGCTCTTTGCAGAATAGCGCCGTCCCCTTCGGTGACATACACGAGGCTTCGAATCCCGTCTCATACTACCAGTCAAGAGTCGATGGCCAGCGTCTTGCTTTACCACGTGAGCCAAATCGCCTCAGCACGAATACGAGGATCGCACCCTCTTCTTCATGCGTCAAAGGAAAGCCATTTCGTCATGCCAAGAGGAGAGCAAATCGAGATCCTCCGTCCTAGCCACATTCCTACCACGACTACAACTGCCCTCCTCACACCGACCTCATGCGTTCCTCCATATCTCTCTGTCTGACGTCATACACATCAATCATCAGCCTCGGGGATGTGACTTCGCCCCACCGTCACCCTTGGAGGCGGGACTTCTGCCTGCTCAGCACGTTTGGCTCGCTTGTAAATGCAAAAATGTAGGAATAGGTTCCAGGGGGGCAATCACATACTGGGGGAACTTATTATTAATCCCCATCTAATTAACACTGCACCACCCCACGTGTGGTGACACGTGACACTTCAGCTCACAGTCTCCCTACTAAATTACATCGAGATGTCTCCTACACGTCCACAGACTAAACAACTCGATTCAATCCTTACTTTCCTATTAAATTCCCCCATCTACCTCCACAACCGTAACAATAGCATGATATGTAAAAAACGTAATGGGCCCGATATGTTCTCCCGGATCAGGCATTGCATGGCGGAGGCATGCGCTCTACCAAGTGCCCTTCTAGTTTTAGTTTGCATCCAAATACGGCTTTAAATGAACTCGACTCGCTTCCCGTCATTGGTATTCTCACCACGCAATGCCCACCTGCAAACTTGCAGCATTTTCGAAAATTCTGTTGAAGGTAAAGGATTGTGGCTCGGCGTTGGATCCATCGAAGTTCACTATGTATTGTAGCATAGATAACAAGAATGAGTGATTTCTATGGGGAACAAGAAGAATTTCTAATGGGGGTTGCAGAAGATGCTAAAAAGAAAGTTTTTCACTTCCTGCCTGCGATAAAGGTTGCTGTCAAGGTTCAACGGAACCTTTACGGTTCTGTATTTTTAACATTCCCTCAATTACATGCATGGATATTTAAAATGTGTGTTTTCAAGAAAATAATTTTGTATGAAAATATCGAATCTTGACAAATGAAAAATAATTATATATAAATTATATATAAATAATGAAATGGTGGTGGGCATGCAGGTCTGCTTTTCTGTTCAGAAAGCTTTCATGTGAAAGATCACCAAAACTTGTTTTTGGCTATTCATTTAGAAATGAACAATTCTGTCCTTCACTGCAGGTGTACCCATGGACGGGAGAAAACACGTTCTACATCTGGGGGAGCAAGGATGCCATTGCGGTTGGAGGCGGAGGGTAAACGAGATAGTTACCACCACAATATATATCATGCTCTTCCATGAGCCTCTACATGCTGAAGAGTTGTTATCATATAGTTGGGTTGGCCTGTTCGGCGTTGCCACCTGAGCACACATCTCAAGATGCTGTGATCCAATGTCCCAATGTTCAAAGGTTCAAATACAATGTCCCAATGGCTTTTGAAATTATGCAAAAAGTAATGTCCTTGGCCTACATGTGATGTATCTAGAAGTTCCACCTGGACCATTAGACCACTGTTCTTAAAGTGTTAATAGACAAAATTTTACCATATTTAATACTTTTTTTGTTTTTTAACCAAAATCCAAAAACCAAGATCTGAATCCATCCATTGGGACCATGCTCTGTGCAGAGCGTTGGTGTTGCCTAAGCAGTCTCCTTGGCAATTGGGCACAATCCTAGACATGTCGCCACTCCGACACAGGATACCAGCAAGCTGGTACTCATTTTGCCGACCTCGGAAGGATGACAGGTAGAGTCAACCCCACCTGGTATTAATTCAACTGCCGAGGGTGATTTGAACTCGGGATCCTTGGATCTCAAGCCCAACACCCTAACCATTAAGCCAACATCAGGCATGATATCTGAATGCTTTTCCTAAATGTTGAATATTTACCATCTTTTTCGGCATATAAGTCGAATTGGATAATTTTCCAATTTTTCTTTCCTTCATTCAGAGATAAATCTATTTGTAGTACAAGACGAAGCAAAATCGACTATGGTAATTCGCAAAACTATCAGTCAGAACAATGGAGATGTTGATTGCTTTGTGACACTCACAGCGCATCGCTAGTTATGGTACTTCTGGGGTCATGAATATTGATGAGCTGTTTTGTGTATATTATTTGAATTACTTTGAGGGATGACCTACTTCATTATTTGAAACCATCGATAAGTCAATTCTGAGCACAAGTCGAGGCCTGGATTTCAGGAAAAAGAAGTATCGACTTGTACGGTATATTAAACCTGGTTTAGCAAAGTGGAGATCTTCACTTGAGGTTCACAAATTATTTTAAACACTCAGCTGCTGTGAACCTGTCTTGTTTTTTTCTTTTTCTTCTTCTGCTCACAGCGGTGTCTTCGGACTTTGGTTGGACAGCGACCTGTACCACGGCGCGAGCAATCGCTGCGTCACTTTCAACAATGATCCTCTGTCCGGCCACAAGGACTTCCTGGTGTTGGATTTGGAATTCTGGAACATTCAGTGAGAATCCTGGACTTTTCTATTGTACCCATCTCAGTACTACGTCTTGGGGACAGGCAGTTTACGAAAATCTACTTGCGCCTGTGTGGATCGCTTGCCGAGACCTGGAACTCGGCACAGTCGTTAAATGTCAAAGATTTTGAGAAGCCTGAAGGGAGAACTGCATTCCACTGACCGAAGTTGAGATGCATTGATTGCTCTCCTGGTCTCACTTGAATTTGCACCCGGTGCTACGATTATAAGGCCCAAAATGCTGTTGCTTCTGCACAACACAAATGCTCTTGCTCAACGAGCATCTTCGGAAACACGGTTAAGCCATGCCCTATAAGCTTTTTGAAATTTCGGTTTCACAGTCACTTTACTAATTCGTCGTCCTGATATCGTGCGTCCAATTGCAATGATTAGTCTTGTTATGGGAAAAGTTGTCTTATGTAGCTTTAAGAAGGCCGTTGCAGCATCATGGCAATGCTTTTTGAGGTCAACCATTTGAACTTTCATGTGAATACAAAGAAAAACTTTATTTTAGCACTTTTTTCTAGATCATTATTTGGAAAGGAAGTGCACAGTAATGCTCTGCATTTAAAGCAAGACCAATATACTTAAAGCTTGTGCACATTATTTTTAATTGCTACCATATTGAATAATGCATGTTCCACATGTTGCCACTGTCACTATGTGTACTGTGAAGAGGAAGTTATGATACCTTCAGGCGATTACTGCCAATAAAGATTAAACTATTGCCATCATGCAACTTTTCACATTGGCACCTTCAAGGTGTGTTTCACCCCAACTTGGGGAGGAAAACTGCACAAAGCATCCTTCATCGGGAACGATTGCCTTTGTGAGAATCCTGCATTTGAGCAACAATTCAATGTTGAAACAACCGGTGGTTCTGAACTTCCTGAAACTGCAAGTGTAATTGCATTGTAAAGTTTCTAAGCAAAGTGGTCATTCTATCATTTACGACTCGACATCTATCTTCACCGTTGCTCTTTTCCTCTGCAGCAACCAGTCGGCCTGTTCACAAGCTTGAAGAAAGATGTTGGTCGCTTTGGATCCAGGGACTGGTCATTTACAAAACACCTTGTAAATTATCAAATCATGGTTCTTTTACAAAGGTGTACATGTTGAGTCGTGTTCATTGTGCATGCATGCAGTGAGTTGTGAAGAAACGTGAACAATTTCAAAAACCTCAAGCAGCACGCTTCCATCTCATCTCACCTTTTTACTTTTAACCGAAGTATCTCCAGTATATGAAATTTTTTTTTTTTACATATAGCTTGCAGCAACCACGAGAGACTTACATTTTAAACCAGACAATGAGATGAAGGTATGCAACCATAGACTTGCATTCACCAACTCGACTGTGCTCCATTCATGTCCAGATAAGAATTCATGAAGTAAACACTCCATTCATCTTTCACTTTGAAAGGCATCAGGATTGTTTTGTGTAGGTTATTCTCTACCTGTTTGTGATCTCTGCAGTTTTTGAGTACGTAAAGGAGTCCTTCCAGCATGTAAAGTTGTTGTTGTTGTTCGTCTTTCGGCTGCTCCCATTTGGGGTCGCCACAGCGGATCATCCGTTATGATCCGCATACTGATTTGGCACAGGTTTTACTCCGGATACCCTTCCTGACGCAACCCTGGTCGCCTCTTACGACACAGGGATAAGGATTGGGTTTCGCCATGATTCCGGGCTGCCCTACACCCTCTCATAGCATGGCCCAGCACAGAGCTCCCGTCCTCAAGCGATCCTCCAACCCAAGCCTCCGAGTCGCCGGATTACAGGCGCACGCCACTATGCCCGGTATCCTTCCAGCATGTAAAGTATCTACTCTTTTTCTTGGATATTGAAGACAAAGTTGTGACATTTTGCTCCATTATACGTTGGACAGCCCCCAATTGTCTGGGACTCTTGACGACTCCAAACTCGATTGTATTCTCTGTCTGACCCCAGACTAGACGTCTCTGTCAAACTTTTGTGAATCAGTTAGTCTTAGTTTTATCATGACCCTCTGTAGGATTTAACGTTGCCTTGTCAACTTTTAACCTTGTTATCCGCAGCAAATTAATCGAAAGTCATGAGCGTTTTGTAATTGATGGGTGAACCTGAACTGGTTGCTGTTAGCATTGTCACGTGCATGGCCTCCAGATCAACCTCTTTGACCACAACCATGACCACAGCTGGTATGAAGACCGAACATGCCAGATATTAACTCTGAGAATGACCATGCTTAAGTTTGGCGGCAAAATGCACCCGAGCGGAGAATGCGCTTTCCACTCCCAATGAGATCTAAACTACTTCAGTTATTAATCAAGGTTATTTTTCCTAATTTATTTCCTCCAGGAGTCATCAATTAAACCAAAACTGTTTGTGCGGGAAGGATGGCAGGAACAGATTGCACACCGGCTTAGGAAATGTGAATAATTTAATCAAGGTGCAAGACAGAACAAATATGAATTTTCACGGGAAGACCTGAAGAATAAATAATCACTTTTAAACAGAGAAATAAACTAAAACCCAGATGGGCCCCCCGCACACACAATGACCATCCACACAAAACGCAGCTGTGATAGAAATATGAGGCAGGAAAGTTCCAGGTTTCAATGGGAAGCATGTACCACTGGCTTGTGAAGGCAGGATGTGCCACCAACTACTTTCAGCAGTTTTGTGTATGTTATTCTCTACCTGTTTGTGATCTCTGCAGTTTTTGAGTATGTAAAGGAGTCCTTCCAGCATGTAAAGTTGTTGTTGTTCGTCTTTCGGCTGCTCCCATTTGGGGTCGCCACAGCGGATCATCCGTTATGGTCCGCATACTGATTTGGCATATGTTTTACGCCGGATGCCCTTCCTGACACAACCCTGGTCGCCTTTTACGACACAGGGATAAGGATTGGGTTTCGCCATAATTCCGGGCTGCCCTACACCCTCTCATAGCGCGGCCCAGCACAGAGCTCCAGTCCTCAAGCGATCCTCCTACCCAAGCCTCCGAGTAGCCGGATTACATGCGCACGCCACTACGCCCGGTCATTGTTTTAAAAATAAATAACCTTCAATAATCATCTTCTCTGAAGTGGCTGAATGGAAGGACGTGAAAATTTACGCATATGACCGCCTATCCATGAGGAACAAAAGGCTCACAATATCATGTCATAGGTCACATTTGGCAGCCATATTGGATTGAGAAAAATATTAAATAATGTTTTCTCCGGGAACCCCGCTTAATCAATCGAAGTGATTTCACAATTGTGATCTCGTAGTAATGGGGAATACAAGTTTTAAATTTCAACTTGATTGGACATGTGGTCTGGCAGCCAGAATTATTTAAAAAATTTGATCTGGGTTCTTTTTTTTAATTATTATCATTATTTTTTTAAATATGGCTCATTTGGCTGCACCTGGATGGGTTTGAGGGTATCGGAGAAGCAGCTGAAATGTGAATCCTACCTAGGTTCCTCCTGATGACTTAATCTTTGCTTTTTGCTTGTTTGGGTTTCTTCTGATTACTCCAATGCAGGACTGTACCTATTTGGTCTTCCAATTGAATTTATTTTAATCCCGTTCCAAATTCAATTGAATAATAATAAGAAAAAAAAACGTCATGGGTCAGGGTAAGGTGTCCAATCAAAGTGGGACATCTTGGTACCTGGTCATCACTGCCAGCAGTTATAAAGTGTCATTTCTCATTATGTCTTATTAATTACACAACACACCAGGACACAAACCCCACACAAATCAAATCCTGGCAAGGGTCTGCAATCTCTGCTCTTTTTCTTGTTTATTATTATTATTATTATTATTATTGTTATTATTATTATTATTATTAATCTCCAGGGTTCTTCATCACTCTGCGGGTGAATTCGCTGCCCCGGAGGACGCAAAGCAGTACAACATGTGGAGGAGCTAAGCGAGGTGTGCTTTGGCCAACCCCCTTGTAGATGGAGGCAGGGAAAATATGACAACACTTCGGGGTGGGGATGGGGGGGGAGACAGGAGAGATGAGAAAAGAGAAACTTCGGAGCCTGGGTTGGCAGAAAGTTTTTCTCCCAGAGGCTGTGAGGAGTGTTGAAGCCTCTGGAACTGGTAGTTGGGCACTGCAAGTGTGGGAGATGGGTTCTGAGAGCTCTCAGTTTGGACCTTAACACAAAGTGTGATCTTTCTAATCCACTCCTGGGCAAACAGCCAATGTGGCGGCCATTTTCTTGTTGGGCTAACTTTTCTTTTATTTATTCTTCCCCTGTGATTTCGTTTTGACCCCTCCCAATCCTCAAACCTCCTCTGTTTGAATTGATGCATTGCCATAGCTGTGGACAGGTTTCATATGATTATATAATTGCATGTTGCATATGGCTTGCTGTGGAGGACCATTGGATTTGTACGTTGTCATTTGTGTGTGCTTGTATTCATTATTTATAAAACTTTTCATTCTGGTTTGTCATCAATTAATTTTCCAAGTGCACAATGCTCAAGTAGAATGTGACTATCTTTGCGCAGATGAGAGCTCAATCAAACCTCCCAGCATTTGTTGAGGGGAACGATGAATTAGAGAGCTACCTACTGATGTTTGAGTGTATTGCTCCCAAAAGGCAGTGGGACAGGGCAGTTTGGAACACCTCGTTTGCTGCTCTGTTAACTGTCAAAATTCAGATGTGGCAGAAGAAGTGCTTTTGAAGCGGTCTAATTCAACTCAGGATGGGTCGAGGACTAAGTTCAGGAGTGACAAGCCAAAGATAGGGGAGAGGCCTGAGCAATTTATCGGAAAGCTAATGAATTATTAGTGGGTTTACCTGTCAAATAATGACCAGATGTTTGAAGATTTGCTACACATTTTAGCCATAGAGATACGGACTGTTTGGAGCAGGGTAAGCTCTGAGATGCAGTATTATGTATGCAGTTCTATAGGGCATGGGGCAAGTGATTGCAGGTCATCTCCAAAAGGTACCAAGATGTGGGTGCCAGGGGATTTTCGTAAGTGAATGGATGCTTACTGCCTGTTGAAAACTTAAGTCTCCAAGGTTAAGGTGTTGGATATAGAGTTAGAATTGCATGTTGGAGATGACTATTTTTTGCTTGCATGCGGCAAGAAGATTCTGCTGCTGAGCAGAGCCTGTTACTGAATCAGAAGGCAGATTTCATGAGTGGTGAAGGAGAAATTCAGAACATCTTCCTCGCACGTCTTGAAGGACACCAGATTCAGCAGAGTCGTGGTGAAGGAGGACCAGTATGTTGGGAAGTTCAGCTTTATGCTATTGACATGGAACGTAAGGTGATAATGGTCAAAATTGAGGTAGGTACTCCATACTCGACGGGTGTAGTTGAAGTTTTGTGCTTGGTGCATGCAGAAGTGATGTACTGGCAAACTGTCTGCACTCTGCAGAAACTTGGGGGAGGGAATGGCTGGAGCATGGAAGGTGCAAGACCAGAAAGGAAGTGGTAGAAGATTGAGAAATGACCAACTTATCTGTGATGTGAAAGTGATAGGCACAGAGATTCAATATCATCACAGAAGATTCCAATGATTTTTGAAGGCCTTCATGTTGATGGGATAAAAGTTGAGCAAGGTGTGAGGCAGGAGCACCAGCCAAAAGGGGAGAGCAGTACTCAAGCTGTGGATGAAGGCCTTGTAGGTCAATAAAAGTTCAGATGTGCTAAGGAAAGATTTTCATCTTTCAGTGGCCTGCAAAGCCAGTCGGTGACTGGCTTTACAGGCCCTCTACATATATGTTGTTTACCCCAAAAAAGATCATGGCTGATGGTGAGGCCTAAAATTTGAATGACTGAACTTCTACAAGACCTTTGTTAAGGAAGTGGATAGAATGGTTCACCAGAGGAACCTTCTCAACAGAGTGAGTGTGTGAGATGTTTCTTTTTGGGATTGTAAGACATATTCCAAGGGTTTGATCAGCTCTTTATTCTATCATGGTCTGCAGAGAGGAAAGAGGCTGCTGCATGGCCTATCTGAAGGATGGGGAATCTTATGGCAGAGGGTGAAGTTCATCAGCAAATACATGAGGATTCTTTTTCCAGAGAGATCATTAATGAAGATCAGGAATAAGACTGGGCCCAGAATGGTGCCCTTGGTGCACTCCAGCCTTGACAGGGAGAGGAGATTAAAGGATGCCATTGAGAGCTACTTATTGGCTATGAGAGTAGATGAAGTCAGTAAGCCATGTGTGGAGGTGGCCTTGGATGCCATAGGCAGACAGCTTGGAGAGCAAGACACTGCACCAGACTATATCAAATGCTCGAGATATATCTAGAGAGACGGTTCTGATCTCCTGCCTGAGATTGAGGGCCTCCATTGATTATTGGGAGTGCAAGAGCAGCATGTCCAGGATAGAGCGATGAGGTCTGAATCTGAACTGATCTGAGATCAGGCCATTGGAGAAAAGGAAGAAAAAGGCATGACCCATAATAGCAGCAGATGTGATGTTTTGTCAGTATCACACCTGTGGTTAGAGCATGGAGTTGAGGTCCTTCATCGAATGGGTATCAATCAAGCAGTTTGTAAATTTATTACCTCTGCCACCGAAGGTGAAGGAGGTTATGTTTTCACCCCTCTCTGTTTGTTAATTGCCGGAATCCTTCGGATTTTGGCAATTATGTTGGTCGGTTGTGTGTGTCATTCTGTGTGTCTGTCTGTTTGTGTGTTTGTTTACCCTGTAGCAGCCACACCGTTTTAGCGATCATGACCAAACTGGGTACAGACATCGGCCATGGTCCAACTTAGACACTTGTCGTTTTTGGTGAATCTAGGTCAAAGGTCAAGGTCATCGAAAAACCGAAATTCTTATTTTCGCAATAACGTTCGCAAAAATGGTCGTATCGACTTCAAACCAAATCCAAAATGTGCATCTTCCAAATCTGAATCCAACCATATATCTCATTGGGGTGTCACACCAACACCCTTCTTAGCGGTCAGGGGTTGAATGTTGGGAGGGTCGGGTCAAAATTTCAAATTGCGATAAAAACGCCATTACAAGTCCGATTGACTTCCAAGTTATGATCATGACCAAACTAAGTGCTATAACTCATTAAACAGTAGCACGATGGACTTATAAGAACCAAATTGATTTCCAGGTTTTTGTTTTTTCAGAGATCATGGAGATACGACAAAGTTATTCCGGCAATTCCTTGCTCAACGAGCAATTTCATTTGTTTGTTTGTGTGTCTGTGTGCAGCATATCTCAAAACGTTGTGGACAGATCAAGATGAAATTTTGTGGACAGGTTTGTTGTGTGACAAGGACGAGCTGATTAGATTTTGGTGAAGATCCGGATCCGCCGACGACAATTTTTGAAGTGGTTCTTTACCATTGAGAGATAGTGCCAAAAAACTAAAAAAACATGATATCTCAAGAAGTTGTGCACGGATTCGGATGAAACTTGGTGGACTGGTTGGGTGTGTGGCAAGGACGAATTGATTCGATTTTGGTGAAGATCCGGATCTGGATACGAGAATTATTTGATTATTAAAGCGATTCTTCACCATTGAAAAAACGACGTAGTGCTGTATAGCATGATATTTCAAAAACGCAATGCACCCGATATGTTCTCATGGATCAGGCATTACGTGGTGGAGGTATGCTCTCCACCGATTGCCCTTCCAGTTTATTTGTATGTCTATACAGTATGTTTTTTTTTTTGCCAAGCACCATTACATTCATCCACCATCATGTTAATCTGACCACACGTGAGACGTTTTTGTTGATACCTACAGTACAGCATCTGGGAGTCTCTTTAAACAGGAAATATGGATATTGGGATAAGTTGGAAGTCAAATTCGCCATACATGTCGCCGGTGGTGATAGTGTTGTGGTGCCGGGTTCGGGGGCGGGGAACGACTGCTAGATGGAGCAGTAGGGCCGTCTCCCACCGAACACCCGGAATTGAAGATCGTCACTCCGGATAACTCCGAAGTCGATGGGTCGCTTAATGGACTGTGGACGCCAATATTTCGACCTCAAGGTTAGGGTCTTTTTGTTTGATTCCAATTGACCAAATTAGCCGCGGGGTCTAGCTACCGGGGAAGCCACACCCTCGGCCGGCTTTGTCCGAACTGATTATCTGTTACTGACTCGGATCCGGCATAACCGAGCGGGAATTACCAAAGCTGCACCGGTCCAAATAACAATCTACAGCACAATCGGCCTCAAGATAACTCAAACCCGAACCATGCTAGGCCAATGAGAGAAAGCACAGAAAAGGAGCTGTTACATTTAACACGGGGTTTATTCACAATAATCAGGAAGAAGAACACAGAGCAGAGTTAATCCGACTAGATTGCAATGTACAATAAGCAAGGCACTTATGCAATTCTACTTGTAAGACTGGCCACAGACAGACACACACACCCGAAAATAAATGGAGTCAACTGGTCTTTATTCGGACCCTCCAGCCGCGGAGAATAGGCAAGCTGGGGGTTTGAGTTTAGTCAGGTACCTGGCCGCCTCGTGCGGTCTGGCCGACCCGCACTTGTGAGCTAGGAGTCCGTTAAGGGGATTGGGGTCCCCAGCTCGAGCGCTCCACACGAACCACCACGGTGGGACTTGTACCCACGGCCAGAATCCAGCAAGCAACCAGGATCCTATGGATGACCAGCCACCAACGAACGATGATGACGACCAGGGAACGAAGACGGGAGCCAAGATAACCAAGGCACGACCGAAAAAGGACCCCCACTGGTCTTTGAGCGCCGCTGACTGTCTGTGTGCAAAAGGCTTCCAAATTCGTGACCTCTTCCAGAACCTCAGTGGGGACTAACTATTTTATTAATATCAACTGGAGCAAGGGATATCGTCAAATACTGGTCAGTGATAAATACGCGAATGGTATGCAGGACAACATTTGCGATAGATAACACCAACGTTGGCATGATGAACTCTGATAGCTGCATGAGAACGGGGCATGAGGAGGTCACTGTTTGGGATTTAACATGTTGATAATTATTTTGATCTGTACCCATACATCAGGTGAGCATGCCCACAGCCTGCCACATTGTCAGATCATCGTCCGATGTTGGCCAGAGTGAGGTTTGTGGCTCAGGAGATAGAACCTCTCTCGTTAGGCCTTCCTAATGAGGGTAAGATCATGGGATGCTGTGCAGTCCACGACACAGAGAGGTACGGTCATTCGTGCATCGAACACCGTATGTTTCCAGAACTACATCCCTCATGGTGCAGCCATCACTGCACCACTTACGGATTTGAAAATGTAGGGCCAGTAAGATGGTTTGGGGGGGGGGGATACACGGGAGAAGGCATTTTCTTTAATCACGGTTACACGAGAATACACGGTTCTTGAGCGACGGCGGCGGTTCTTCTTCAGGGTCTCTGCCGACTTTCTCAAAGATAAGATTTCCGGTCCTTTTTGACACGTCTTCACTGTCATTTTGTTATCTCTGTGTTTACTGTGTGTTTCTAGTTCGGTCTTGTGTTAAAACTTGTGCTAATTGTTGGGTTTTCGTGGTCTTTTCATATCGGATTTCCTTGAGGCCTACCCTCCCTTCTTCCCGCTTGTGTGCATGATCGTGTTTATTGTATTTTCTCCTTATCACCATCAGGTTTCATTTCTCCACTTTTCCCTCCCCCCTCATTCTATCCCTCCCAGCTATAACATCTGTTTCATGTCTTAAAATAGACAAAAACCCCCAAAAAACCTTTTACATCACAAACCACACGTGACAACGTCACTTCCTGTATCGACTTCTTCCTCCTGCCGACCTCCCATCTACTACTTTTGCCAACCCACATTCACCATACACCTAAACGATTTTTCTTCAACCTTTCCTTTAGCTAATCTTACGTTATCTTTATCAAACAAGCTCAAATGAGCTAAGATCCTCGTCCTCAAATGATGACGTCATAAAAACGAATATGACGTCATTGTGATGTATCAGGTTTGCGATAATTTTTTATCTGTGCTAATGCCCGGCTTGATTCCCGCAAACAAAATTCAAACAGCTTGCCTAGTTTCGGAGATAATGGTATAGGCGATTTCCATTAGCGGCGATATTATGACGTCAACTTTTTTTCTAGAAATTGATATGACGTCATATGTGCGGTAATTCATCTCTGCTAATGCCCTGTTCGATTCCCGCAAACAGAATTCAAAAAGCTTGCCTAGTTTCGGAGATAATTTTTTCGGCGATTACCATTAGCGGAGATATTTTGACGTCATAACTTTTTTTCTGTGAGGAATTTTCAAAATCGGAGATGGTTACTATCTGCGCGGGGTATTTTTACATATTGTTACGAATTCGCGCCCACCCGCGTGCGAACGACCGCTTTTCAATAATAGTAGCCGCTCACCCACCGGGCGGACAATTCAGTCATGACCTTCCGGAACAACGCCGGAACCCTGTCATGGGTGGGTCTTCAACCCCACCACGGCCTAGCCCATTTTGTACCCGCGCAAAATAGGGTCAATCGCCGAATATCGATATACCTAAGTACCTGCGTGGGTAGCCTACCGGGAGACCGTACCTCAACGCAGGTCGGCTTGGACACGAACCGCTCAAGCGGTCTGTTCCGTTCTTCAGTGATAACCGAGCGGGTATTATCGCCCGACCTCGCTGGATCCGATCATATTTAACGGGTATTTAAAACCCAACTAATATTCCGCAATATGAGATGGCGTTCCAATAAGGGAAAGAGGACACGACGAACGGGTTTAACATTTAAATAAGCACATTTATTACTAAACACGTATACAGGCAAAGCAATGAAAACACGTATGCAGTAAAACAATCATGCACGGGACGGGTACAAAGACACGAGCAAGGTGAGAGCACTACGACCGTCTATCGGCAATTATCTAGCCACTTAACAGTTTTTACTTACAGGACACGGCGCCTCCAACATTCATTCAAAAGAAAGGAAAAGGCCACCCTCAAAGACGAGGGCGCCAGACAGGGTCCGTAGACCTTTCTGGCGTGGAGCCTGGATGACCGAATGGGCCCCCCGACACCGTTGCAGGTTACCTGCACCCTCGTGGTGCGATGGTGGGTGAGTCGCGATGTCTGTCCCCCACGGCAGCTTGGACAGCCGCGGCTGAGCTCGGCCTTCCACGGGGCCGGCGAGCTCTCTCCGGCGCTCTCCACACAGATGTGCAGGCGTGCGCGACAGAGCTGGCAAAGCGGCGCCTCCCCTCCGCGTCCCCCGTGCCACGCCCAGACTCCCCACCGACTGCGAGCTCCGACGACTTGACCCGAACCACCGAACCCAAGACTCTCCGAAGACCAAGACGAAACCACCACGACGACCCAGACCTGGCGTCCTGCTCGCCCTTATATTCCTCAGTTCCAACGCCTTGCTCCTCCCCGTTTATCGCTCCCCCTCCCCTTCCAGCTCCTGCGGGAAGCTTCGAGAAAAGGGGCGTTCCTTATCTCCAGCGCCTCACTTCCACGAACCGACCAATGACGAACGATCTCCCCGATCGGTGCACGGGAAAAACAGGCGGGAAAATCCGCGCGCCACCGATAGAGGGTTGCCGTTTGGTTTGTGGAGAAGGGGATCGGCAGTTAGCGTAGCGGTGAAGGTGATTAGGTGAGGTTGGTGGTTGAGGTGATCGTGGTTGTTGTGATGGTGGAGTTGTGAAGGTGGTTGTGGTGGTTGAAACGTGGTTGGTCCAAAATAACGATAGTAAAGAAAAACATTATCTCAAAGGATCACAGCCCTGTTAACACGAATAAACCCCATTAAACAACGGTGGGGAAATCTAACTGAACACAGACTTATCGATCGAACTGAACTAAGGATCTTTATGGTGTTCTGCGAAGTTCCACAGCCGTAACAATATATATGCCAAGTTTCAGGAAGTTTCGATGAAAACTGTCGGCTGTGAAACAAAAAAGTCCACAAGAAGAAGATGAAGAACAACAACGTGAGTAAGACTTGGAGATCCTCCACGAGGATATAATAAATAAAGTAAAATAATTATTTTTCACAAAATCAAAATAAATCTATTTTACAGTATTTGTATTTTCGCACTCTTGAGACATCCTTGAGCCTGCCACCGTTTTCATTCCCATTCCTCCCCTCGTTCCCCCAATGAAATTACATCGTTTCGACGGCGACACCGTTTGGTCTGATGGTGATGTGACGCAGTCATGATGGGCCGAATGGCCTCCTGCGTCTCGTTTCCTCATCATTCCTTGTTATAATGAAAGTGCGAAAGTAATAATTCGAGAATCTCTTCTCAGGGATTACCCATCCATTTACAATGAGCCGACGACTGAGCCACGCCCCTTCCGCTCCCCATTTACTCTGAGCCGACGACTGAGCCACGCCCCTTCCGCTCCCCATTTACTATGAGCCGACGACTAAGCCACGCCCCTTCC
>BROF01002998.1:0-43358 GCA_024346535.1 Eptatretus burgeri | reverse complement strand
CTCTCCTCTCTCCTCTCTCTCAGAGACGTGCACCAACTTTACACCACTCATCCCAACTCTCTCTTCCTCTGTGCTGGTTTCAATTGTCACCATGCAACTTGCCTGGGTGTTGGTACCTCTCTCACCAGCCATGGCACTTCAGCAAAGAACATCTGTGGTGGTCGTATGGCAGCTTAGCTGCTGGGATAGCTATCATTTCTTGAAGCGCAACTGTGTCGCTGATGCAGTGCCCCTCTACCAGTACACACACTGGAACTGGTATTCGTTTTGCCGTCCTCGAAGGATGACAGGCTGAGTCAACCCCCTGGTGTATTAATTCAACAGCCGACGGGGCTTGAACTCGGGACCCTAGGATCCCAAGCCGCAACCCTAACCACCCTTATACACTACCCCCATTGAACCTTTATTACCCCTCGTTTTTAAATTGAAGTACTTGAACTGCAAAACTGGAGGTTCTTGGAAGTATTATGACTGACAATTTGTGTTAGTGCAGTCTTCCAGTATATAATTAAATTTAAATAAAATAAAGATTGTAAAAGTCTTATAAATAAATTAAGTCTGTGCACGTACTGAGGTGTGTTCAATTACCAAGCCCGTGGCTCGCGCTTGCCAAGCCAGCCATTTCTTGTCAACAGTTTCAAATGGAGTGCTTGCTTGAATGGTTAAGCCACTTGGTAACTAAACACATCCCTACAAAACTGGAGGTTTTTGGAAGTTTAATGAAGGTGATTTGTGTTATGCGGTATCCAAATGTATAATTCAATTCAAATAAAAATAAAAGTTTAAAGAGGTTTAAAGGAATACTAATTATAAAAAAAAATACTGGTTTTACTGCCGTTTTACCCAGCATCTATTACATTACCCTATCTAACACATTACATTGAAGTTATTTGTGCCTGTTATTTATGTCCTTTATAGCATCCTTAAAAACAGTAAGTTTCTTGGTTGGAATTTTTTCCATTTCGTTTGACTGCCAGGTAGGCAGTCAGAGTAAAAATATTATCTCGCTCCTCTCTTTGCATGTGTGGTCAGGATGAAATCTAAGCCAATGTGCGTTAAAACGACAGACTTGTGTTCTTATTCGTGTTCCGATTCGTGTTCCGATTCATGTTCAAAATCTATTATTTGATTTCAATACGTTGTTCCTCGATCACAAATTGACGATCATGAACTGATCAGACAGACAGACAGACAGACAGACAGACAGACGGACCAACGGACGGACATAAACCAATTTCTTAACCCCGCTTTTTGCTTCTCGTGTGCAGGGTAATAAAGTCATGATAGTAATTTAAATAATACAATAATAATTCGAATATTTTTCACCATAAAGGAAAATTAATAAATGTTTCACCTTATTATAAATTTTTTTTTGATTTTAACCCAGGCTAGACAGCTTAGAGGCAAGTGTGCATACCTTGTGGCCACCCTGCCAGCCATTGTATTCAACAAAAATTTGTAAATGCGTATTGCTTTATAAAATGATTTTTTTCTTTACACAGGTACCTGCAGCCTTGGAAGCCAACACCAGCAGTTTATCCTGAAGACTTGTTGAAGATTGTACCATCTTGTTGACGCTTTGAAATTATGCATATCTCAAGCAATGGCGAATATTTCAACACATGGTGACTTACAAGGTGAAGGTCCAGTCATTTTGTGCTTTTCTTATAGCTGTGTTTAAGGTGAATGAATTTCCAAATGTTCTGCATGGGTTTTCATCGATCACCATTCCAAGTTGACTTTGTGGTTGTTTTCCACATATTTCCCTGTCATGCATCACAGCCTGGAAACGATGCAGGTTGGCAATTCATACAAAAAATTATTGCTGTGATGTGATTTGAAATACAGTGGATCCTGTCTTGAGAGACCGCCCTTAATGCGAAGCCCAAGTCGGTTTCTCAAAACCGGTGGTATTTCATGAGAGGGACGAGCAAGTTGGCCATGCTCATATGGGATTATAAAACGGGGTTGGGATGGAGGTGTCAAAAATGCAACTGGCATCCTTTGTCATCGAGCCGGCAAGCTGGCAGCAACAATTCACATTTATTGCCATGTCTGATGCAATTTAAATGCTCTCATGGCAGCGAGGTGTTCCTGTTTTGAAACTGTTCGATATATGTAGCCATTGTAGCTTTTTGATGCTGAGAGTCCATAATATAGATTTGTATTGGTGTTAAAGCCAGTGACCAGTTGCATATTAATAGTAGGATACTCTCAACACAACATCCCACAAAACTAGTATTACTAAGCACTCCCTTCAAGTGTTCCATCAAAACAACGGGCAGAGACAGATTTGACAATAGTTGTCCAACATTAATTTATGAAATACTTGTCCCAAGCTACCGGAAAAGCAATGGTTCTGAAACCTGCGTTCATGAAATTGAAAAATCAAAATTTGTGGATGCTGGTCATAATGTCCTGGCCCTCTTGAATGGTGGTTTGTTTTTTTGTCTGTCTGTCCAAGCCATAACATCAACCAGTTTTCATGGCTGATGGCTGCATTTAACAGGTCTTTCTTTACTGGTGTTTATCAAAAGAAAACACAGCCGTGCATTCTGTAAGTGGTCGTAAAGGAGAGGTGGTCGCTCAGTCTGGTGATCTCTCAAGAAAGGATCTATTGTACCAACCATTTAGAAACTTCTCTGTATTTGAAACATTTTGAGATTCCGGACAAGACTCGATGACTATGTGAGACTCCAGACGAGACTCGATGACTATGTGAGACTCCAGACGAGACTAGATGACTATGTGAGACTCCAGACGAGACTAGACGACAACTATGTGTGACTCCGGACTAGTTTTCCTGGAATTGTTTTGATTCCAAGTGTGACAAAGCATGAGTATTACCCACCAACCATCAGTAGTTACAGTTGTTAATCATTGAATTGCAGTATAGCAACCAGTCATGGTGAATGCAGGGTTTATATATTACAAGGCTGAGTCTGTACTTCTTGGTGCCCAGCTGACCAAGAAGATGCCGATGATGAACATTGTGCAATCCGAGAAGCATTGAAAGCTCGCTATGGCCAAGCCCTTGCGGCTGATCAGAAGAAAGGCAAGAATAAAGACCAGAAGAATAACCAGGAACATGTCATGGTGAGATTTGGACAAAAGCATCCATTCTTTATATGATCAAATACATTTTTAATTTTTATTGTTGACATGTTTTGTTGGCCAATTTTAATGCATGAATTTCTTTTTTTAATTTCAGACATTCCGAATATTTCGTCTTCTGTGATCTGTGATGTGTGTCTGTCTGGTCACAGTACCTTGAGGTTGGGTTGGGTCGAGCCAAAACCTGTCATTCAAATTAATCTTGGTTATACCTGCATGGGTTTTGAGGTTTCATTATTTCTCATCGTAAAAGTGCTTTGTGATCCAAAAATGGCCGAAGTGTTACGTTAATACTGTCTGTTTTTTGAAGTATATGACTGGCTTTCTTATTAGCCTGTCCATCCATGCCACAGGAGACAGGTGTGTGTGTGTGTGTGTGTGTGTGTGTGTGTGTGTGTGTGTGTGTGTGTGTGTGTGTGTGTGTGTGTGTGTGTGTGTGTGTGTGTGTGTGTGTGTGTGTGTGTGTGTGTGTGTGTGTGTGTGTGTGTGTGTCCATGGCTTAACTCTTTTTTTTTTTTTTTTTACCATTTGAGCTTTTGGCATCAAATCTTCAACGAGCCCTTATTATGAGAATATGGGGAAGACTAATTAATAATTGGGTCAAAATGTCAAAGGTAAAAGTTACTGTAAGTCCTTCTGAGCCCATCTACCACACGTCAGCACGAGAGAGCTGGGTTTTTGTAATCACTTCCATGTTTCTTTATTTATTTACCATTAAGCTTTCGTGTGTCTGTCCAAGCCATAATGTGTTTTACTTTTTGAGCTTTTGTCATCGCATTTTCAATTTTTCAATTTTTCAATTTAATTTAACTTTAATTTTGAGTAAATGTAAAACACTGATTAATATATTTTACTTTTTTTTTTTTTAATTTTTTAAGCTGTTCTTTTTGTCAAGTTTAGTTTGAGTACAAAGCAGAGACAGACAGCTTCACATTTTTTTTGTTTGCAGTTTCTAAGACTCGTAGTGGAGCTGCCATACACATATCTCGCATACATGCACGTACAAAAGAATACACGAGACACAATGCAGGACTGTTAGACCAGACAAACACAGCCACTGAGCTTAGGAAAGTGTCGTCATTTTCCCGGGCACTCTGGTTACTAGTGACGTCACACCAATGGCGCTGCCTTTCTCACCGCACTCAACGGGGCATTTCCTAAGGAGAAATTTTTGTCAGATCAGGACAGATTATATCTGTGACTTGCTACAGGTACCATGTAAACCTGCACTAACCTGTTTCATGACAAAACCGTCTGCCCCACCAGGTTTCTTGGTGAGGAGGGTGTTTGATATGGACACCCAGCGGGATTAAAAACAAAACCTGTGAAAGGGTGGAGGAGCTCCTTGTGAGCCAACGGCCATCCATCCCTCATGTCCAACTGTGTCTGTGGATGTCCTCCTGCAGTTGGGTTACTTTTTATTAGGAGGTTGATGGCAGGATTTGCACTCCGGCCACTGTAAAACCCTTCATGACGCAAAACATACGAAAGCACAAAAAAATCTGAACACCCACTCTGTGGGAGTACCTCATGTGCAGCTGCCCTTCGCAGGGCAGCTCACCAGTTGACGGGATTGGGGCAAAGCCTTCGGGACCCCCAATCTTTGATGATAGGAGGGAAACCACGGGGTAACCTTCCTGGGTTAGATTGCGGTAGTGTGTGTCGGGGTGGTGCTGAGGTGTCATCCAAAAGAAAAAATGGATGCAGCAACCTGCTGCTCCGGCACATGCTCCCATACCTGACCTGACCTGAATCTCCTCCTCTGGATGCCAACCTTTGGGGGATGTCGGTGCACGTAACCTTTAAATGCTGAATGTAAGCAAGGAAATGTCACGTACCATTTTAATAGTTTTTGGAATAACTCGGTCGGGGTTTGAACCACTGACCTCCCAGACTTAGAGCAGATGTTCTAATGCTTACACTGCCAAGTCTGGTGAAGATGATTTTGAGATGATTTCTAGTGAAAAGGATCAAGTCTGGTGAAGATTATTTTGAGATGATTTCTGGTCAAGATGATCAAGTCTGGTGAATATTATTTTGAGATGATGTCTGGTGAAGATGATTTTGAGATGCTTTCTAGTGAAGATGATAAAGTCTGGTGAAGATGATTTTGACTTGATTTCTAGTTGTATTTGCTTCCTGCATTGTTTACTTTTTCTAAATGACTCAAGGTGCTATATAAGCTTTTGTTTCTCATTCCGCATTTTTTATTGTTTATGTTTTATTGTTTATGTTTTATTCCGCATGTTTTATTGTTTTTATTTTTTTAATGCTCCTATTGAAGTGTATTCAGTACATGAAACTTAGGATAGGATGAAGTTAAGCTTCATAATACATGAATTAATAAAGATTTTATGTTATCTATTCAAATGTGCCTGGAGTGGCTTGGTGCTGGAGTGGGTAAGGCCCTGTCGAAACGCCCTCACTGGTGTGGGTTTGATTGCCTTGACTACTCCTGGGACATTCCCACACCCTGCGATGGAGTGCTGGCATGTCCAAGATCAGTTCTTGGACACAGAAACATTCATGACAATGCCTGGATGCTCTATCAAGAGTATGGGCCTCTGCTGTTATCATATTGAAATGCGCTGTAACTGTTGTGTTTCCAGACACACTGGTGCCGGTGATTGTAAGTTTAAAATTTAAACAACATGGTACCATACAGAATTCAACTTTTTCTTTTAAAATGGATTCCAGTAATGAATGTTTCTGGTAGCCATTGAGCTCGATATGATGTGTATCTCTGCACAGATGAAGACTCATGGTCGAAGCTTGGACCAGAAGACAAACAGCATGGAGGTGAACAGTAAATGCATTTATGTACGAGGGTCATTGAAATTCGACTTTGAGCTTTGTTCATGAAAAGCTCTGTAATGTACGTAGATTAATAATTATTAGTCTTGCTCCAAAGGGGAGGGTGAAACTATTGCAAGGCCCCTGTCTGTCTGTCTGTCTGTCCGTCTGTCTGTGTGTATGTGTCCGTGTCTATATATTTTTGCTTTAAAAATATTTTTCTCTGCAACTGGTGGTCCGATCGATGCAAAACTTGAAACATAGGAGGGACTCCCCATGGAGAATATTTTATTGATCACTCTGACATCATACAGTAGGTCACCTGGTATGGCAGCCATATTGGATTAAAGGAAAAATATTGGACATCTTTTTCTCCTAAACTGCTCAATGAAAAAAATTGAAACTTGGCATATGTCATGAACTCCCCATGGGGTATATAGGGTGATAACAAGGACATCATTGGTGATGTCATATTCCAGCCATAATTCGTTGAATGAAAATCCTTATCCGAAAAATCTCAAACTTCATATATCTGATCGACGACCCAACGTGAGTGAAGAACTAAATTTATGACATCACCGGTCACATAGTCTCGTGGCCATATTGTTTTGAAAATAAAAACGTAAAAAATAATCTTCTTCTCCAGAACTGCTTAGCAGCTTGATGTGAAACTTCATACATATGATTGACTAGCTAAGGGGAATATAGTTTGAGTTTTTTTTTCATATTCATCTTCATTGATGCAATTTCGCCTTCATGTGCACAAAAGTAGTTGTTAAATATCCTAATACTTAATCATTAATCAATAAAGCTTTAGATAATGGCAATGCATGATATGGGTATATGGGCAATAATAGCAGTGGGCCATAATGGTAGCATGCTCAGTTAACAATGCGATGGTATTGTTGTTCAGAATGAGCACACAAGGTGAGACGATGTGCTCTATGAGTGCCGTTCTCGTTGTTAAGGTATTTTCTCTTGATATGTTTGTAACCAACACCCATAATACTGTAACGGTGATTTGACTGGACCCATTCAAGCCATTACTACTTTAGTGACAGTCCATGGGAATGAAAAAGTCTAGTCGATATTTTCTTTGGTATTTTATGCACATCAATGGGCCTAACTCCAATGCTGAGTTTTTCAGTTCAACACGATGGGCCAAGCGAAAATCCTTGATGTACCACCACGTTTGTACCCTCTTAACAAGGTTTTGGTACCAATTGATAATAGTCACGGTTTTACTCGCGCTGTGGTTTTACGTTACCAATTCCAGACCGTGCCCCAACCAACACTTCAATAGTGAAACAGAATAAGATTTATTCAAAAGGAATGAGGAAAGAGAGATGGAGGAGGGGTCCACATGGCTTTTATAATCTCTGTCACTGACTCGCATCTTTCTCCACACAGAGAGTGTGGTCTTGCTCAGCCGGGTGTGCTGATTGGCTGCGTAATGATCTTCTTGAGGTTTCGACCCCTTGGGGACATTCCCCTACCTCTTACGGTCGATGAGGTGCCGTGCCCTTACCTTTGCGATCTTTTCGCATTCTTGGCACCGGGGCGGGGGGCGGGGGGGTTCACTGTGTGTGCACAGTAGCTGTTTTAACCATTTCAAAGAACACATTGAGACAGATCACTAATGGGAATGATTTGGAGGCTTAGGGAGGTGGGATGATGGTGAGTCTATGAGACATTATAGAAGGGCAGGAGAGACTTTGGTTTTCTGCGAAACACTCTTTGTCACATGATGTACCATTTCAGAAATAAACCAAACACCTAGGTTAGACATTTATAATAAGATAACTAGTCCACCTTCCTCCTG
Organism: Eptatretus burgeri; assembly: GCA_024346535.1. Classification (NCBI taxonomy): domain Eukaryota; kingdom Metazoa; phylum Chordata; class Myxini; order Myxiniformes; family Myxinidae; genus Eptatretus; species Eptatretus burgeri. The sequence goes on along the minus strand of BROF01002998.1, from coordinate 35,629 downwards.
TTACTCTCTATGGCCATCCTCGCAACAAAACCAGGTTTCATGCCTTAATGCATTCGGTGAAAACCAAGATGGCGCCAAACCAGATGAAGATGGTGGAATGGTAAATCATGATGAAATTTCTGCTAAACAAACTCGTTATCTCACTAATAAATGTCTAGCCTAGGTGTTTGGTTCATTTGTGAAATGGGACATCATGTGGTGAAGCATTTTTAGCAGAAACCAGTCTCTCCTGCCAGAAAGGAGATGGTAGAAGACAGAGACACCACCGACCTGTCTGCAATGGCGAAGTAATAGGCCCATAGACTCGGCTTCAGCGCAGGAGATTGCAGTAATCTTGAAGGCTTTGGTTTCCATGACATCAAGTTGAACAAGATGTGAGGCAGGGGAGCCAGCCCAGAGGGGAGAGCAGTACTTTATCAAGCTGCAGATGAAAACTTTGTAGGTGGATAGGAGTTCAGGTGTGCCAAGGAAGGACTTCGCACGATGGAGGATGCCCAGTCGGTGGCTGGTTTTGGAGGTCAACTTTGAAATGTGGTTTGCCCAAGAAAGATAATGACTGATAGAGAGACCCAGAAGTTTGAATAACTGAACTTCTTCAAGAGGATTGTTAAAAAGTAGATTTATGGGTGGGGGTGGGGGAGGTTGGTTGCCAGACATTCCTTCTGTAACGAGATCGTGAGAGTGTGAGATTTGTCAGAATTGAAGGACATATTCCAAGTGTTTGTCCAGCTTGTGATTTTATCAAAGTCTGAAGAGAGGAAAGAGGCTGCAACCTGCCTGTCTGAAGGATAAGGGATGTCATGGCAGAGGGTGGAGTCATCGGCATATGGATGAAGGGGATTTTCCAGAGAGTCAGAGAGATACGTAACATATTTTGAGCACAAAAGCGAACATTTTCTCAGCCTAGTTGACACGCTGGTATTTCAGACAAACCTCGTCCAATTTCTGGCAAACTTAGGGTGTTTCAGCCATTGGTGTAGCATGAAACCATCTCGGTTTGTATTACTATGCAAGCACAAACGAAGCATCGACTCGGAATATTTGTGGAAAATCGAAAATTATTCGTCATTTGAGTTAAATCATAATGCAATGTAACCTATATATAGTCCGGATCTGGTGGTCTACTTCCAGGTGTGACATCACGGCTAATCTAAATAAGAAGATTTCGACTTTTATTCGCAAAATTCCCCACTTTATAATTCAGAAATCGGAAAAAGACACGTATTTTGTATTTTGTCGTGTATCGAGGGATAGATTAACGTTGAGGTGGTCTGAGCATTTGGGTTCCCTTTAAGCTGGGAAGATATCCACTCGCATTAGTCTGTGGATGTTATAGATCCTACAGCTACAGTGTCTTTTGAGTAATTGCTGGCATCATTGCCAAAATCGCAAATTTCTGCCCCAACATACAGGGGGTACTGCATCAGCAGTGCAGTCATGCACCCAAGAAATGTAGCTGCATGCGGTCTGAACTCGTAGTGAACTCCTTGCCCAATAAACATGATATGATGCAACACAGAAAGCAAAGGTTTTTTTTTCTGAATTGGTCGTTATTGAACTGCACTGCAGGGAGTTGGAAGTTCAAGGGATGAATGGAATATCTACAATGATGATGACCATGTTCAGGAGGGATCCATCAGCGTCTCTGATCCCACGTTGGTTTCACAAAAAGAGAGGCCAAAAAAGCATCGTGGGAAGAATAAGAAGAGGTCAGACATCAGCGAGTCTTTCAGTGAAACCAGCTTGACTTCTGGAAAGGTTCGGCTTCTCTCTTTCCTAGTTTGTAGAATTTTTGATGCTCTTTATTGCCTTGGTTTCTGGTTTTACGTTCTACCTTGCATGATCATCATGATTGGTTGTACATCTGTGCTGCAGATCATCAATTCTGCATTTTGTTTTTTCTTATCTTCACATCATATTTGTATTGTTATGGACTCGGGTTTCGGGGATTACCACGAGGGGAAGTACTCAGATTGCTCCCGACCGCCCGGTCCTATAGACCGATGTGCTATGGATAACTGTGGCCCGACGGATTGTTTAGCAACCGCAGACACCAGCAAAAGCAATTACACCCAGCAGGGACCTCGTGCCCAGAGTCGAGATACCTACTCGTTGCAACTACCTGAACTAGGGTCCACGCCCTCAGCATGTACCCGAGTACTTATTACTGCCGAGCGGGACAGTGGATGCAGTGCTGGCTAACCTGTGGAGCCAATTAGCGGGGCCAAAACTTCCTATCTATCTATTACATAATGCTTTGCCAGACTAATGAAGGAAATGACACAAATGAGGCAGATTTGGAAAAACAAACACCAAGGATTTGTTTAACAAGCAAGGAAATCATTAAAGCAAGTATTTATAAGCAAGCAAAAGGCAAAAGGCACAGAAGAGCAGACTTACCCCAAGTAGTATTCCCCTTAGACAGACGTACTTAGACAAAAGACATATGGGCATTATTCAGTCCGGGAAGAAGAGACAAGAAGAACTGAGGAGAATGAAGCAGAACGGAGTGTGGGGGTTCCTCTTCTCTAACCTCACGCAACCATGTGGGGTTACATCAGGCCAAATATTGTGAAGGGGGGTGTGGGGGTGGGGGTTAGTATGGGAAAGACAGGCAATGGAGTGTTGGCAGCACATGTATTTGGAGCTGTGTGACACCCTGGGAACTGCACCGAGCTCCAAGGTCACGTGCCGCTCACCTTCGGCCCTTTCGCATGACTCGTTCCTGTATCGTGTCCCAGTGCATCTGGGTCCAATGTGATCTGCACTCTGGCAGACAATCTCGAACAGGCAATCTGAGACATTTGCGGCACCCTTCGTTCATTAACACCAGGCCCCACGGCATTAACAACAGACGTGAACACTCCTCACGTTCCGTTTCTGGAATATCGAGGAACAGCGGTCCCTGATGCCTCGACAACAGCCCCTAGGGCATCAACAACTTCAGCAGCTCTCAGGGTATCAACAGCAGCAGCAGCAGCCGCTGCAGCCTCAAACACATTTGCGTTGCGTTTCTTAAAGCGGCTTCGGCTGGGTGTGGTTTCAGGGTGTAAACATCATGCAAGCATCTTCATGATTGGTGCGTGTCCGACGGTGACAAGTGTGGTGAGCGAGCACTGGAAAAATCCCACGCCATTCTGTGGTGATGGTCACTTGTGCCCCCACCCCTCCTTTCTTTCACACACCCAAGGCAATGACAAGAACTCCTGCTTCCTCCCTCGCGTGCAAACGTTCCATTGTACAATACATACTGTATTGCGTATATGAGATGCATTGTACTTCATTGCATATGCAGGGGTTTCCTTATTTCTTGGAGTAGGAGGCTACCATTAAAAAGTAGCAGGTTACCATCACCGCGAGCATAGAGAGCGCAGCTGTATGGCCGGGGTCCAGGGCCCACTTAGGGCCCTGGAAGCCGGAAGATCCTGGATGGCTGGAAATGCATTCTGGCATGATTTCTGACATGAAATAGTTCTCATATTATCATGCTGTTGGGGTGGAAAACTCCACAAAAACAAGTGGTTAGGCCTGTACTGGATGTAGTTGCATTAACATAATGACTGACTGGTTGACTGAAATTCAGCTATACTGTTTAGCTAGTTCAAGCAGCTTTTAAACAGGGTTCATTAATTTAAGGCCATGGTTTAGGGCACACCAAGGTGTCTGGAAGATGGAGTATCTAAGCACTTTTAAAGAGTCATTTTAGCAACATTTGGGCCATACCTTAGTTCTTAATAGGGAGATGATACCGCACATGGTGGAGTACAGTGAGCAATCTGAAGTAAGTGTGACATAATAATAGTGTAGATGAACTAGCATTCATTAAGGAAACCATATTCCATTTCTCGGATGTCAAAACAGGGGGATGTAGAGATTTCGTGGTGACAAAAAAAAAAAAAATCGAAAAATTGGCTCTGAAGTAAGAAGGCGGTGACCTTTGACATTTTTTCTCTGAGTAGACGGCTGCGGGTCTCCGGTAACTGGCTTCGAAGGAAACCCCTGATATGGGAAAAGCATTGTATTGTACTTTATTTCATACTTGAGAAGCGTTGTCCTACATGACATATGTGGAAGTGCAGGAAAGGAAGAATGGCGGAGGGTAATCCGATCAGCACGAATGATTGATCATCTTTAATGGCGAGGTACGAATGAACAGATTGTTGATAGAGCTATATTGTACAGCGATTCTGGGGTTGTACCCAGTGCTAGCCTTAAAACCATAACATTACCTTACGGAGGTACAAACACACGCAGTCATGTAGGTTTCAACGTACGAAGACGAAGAAGATTTATTGCACATGCATAGTATTATATACACACAGGCATACTGGTCACATGACAATCACAGCGCTTCATATTGGCTGGTTTCATTAATTATTGAAGGCACACACATATCGTATATGTCAACACCCCCACTTGCTCTCACATTATTATCTCCTTCAACTCAAATCATCATTAAAAAAAAACAAATATCATAAATGACATCATGTAGTGACGTCTCAACTTGAACATACATGGTTAGTCTCCAAACATAAACTTTGCAAATTTACTTAACTCAAATTTCGTTACAGGTTTTGTCATTACATCTGCTACCATCTGTTCTGTTTGGCAATACTCAAGACTTATTTTAAAAATTATTTACAATTGATCTTACAAAGTGATACTTTATGTCAACATGCTTACATCTCTGTCTGCTTACAGGATTCTTTGCTAATGCTATTGCTCCTTGGTTATCCTCATAGATCTTAGGTGGTGCATACTGACACCCATCAATACTTTCTAGTCGTTGAACTAGGTACAGACACTCTTGTGTGGTTGTGGCTAACGCCATATATTCTGCCTCACATGTGGACAGTGCAATAGCTGGCTGCTTTTTGGTTTTACATGAAACCCAAGGACCATTCTCATTTAGGCTAACACAATAACCGGTTGTACTACATCTGTCAGTTACATCAGCTGCCCAATCTGCATCACTATATGCCCGTAGCCCCAGTCCCTCATTGTCACATTTCCTGTAACACAACACTTTGTCAATTGTGCCTTTTAGATATCTTAGTACATGTTTCACAGTAGTCCACTGCTCTTCTGTTGGTTCACTAAAATACTGTGACAATTTACTCACTACAAAACTTAGATTGGGTCGAGTACATGTAGTTCGATGGATGACGCTACCAACTACATCTGTGTATTTTCTGGCATCACTCATTATTTCTGCACCATCAGTGTAATTCAACTTTTGTTCAGAAGGTGTCGCTCTAGGTTTACAATCTTGCACGTCAAACCTCTCCAGCATATTTTCTCCACATACCTCTTCTGTGACATTTTCACACGTTCATCACACTGGTCAAAATCAATACCAAGAAAATGTTTCAGTCTACATAAGTCTTTCATCTGAAATTTTGCTGTGAACATCTCTTTCACAACCTTCAGTGCTTCTTCATCACTGGCAGCAATAACCAAGTCATCAACCCATATTATGACAATCACTTTCTCATTCTCTGTTTTCCTTGTGTAAACACAATGATCAGCTGGGTTTTGCACAAACTCATTTTCACTCAGATACTTGTGCAACATTTTGTTCCAGTTTCTGCCCAACTGTTTTAATCCATATAGTGACTTTTCTAGCTTGTACACTAACTTTTCATTTGTACTAGATTTCACCTCATCACCCTCTGGTTGTTCCATGTAAATCTCACAATCTATTGGTGCATGCAGGTAGGCAGTTTTGACATCCATCTGATGTAAAATCAGGTTCTCCTGTGCTGCTTTTTGCATTAACACTAACACTAGTCAAGTTAGCAGTAGGAGAAAATGTCGTCTCATTGTCTACACCCATCTTTTGACTGTATCCTTTAGTTACATACCGTGCCTTATACTTGTCGGATCCATCAACATTGCTTTTAATCGCATATACCCATCTACCCCCCACTGCACACTTACTCTCAGGTAAGCTGGTCAGAGTAAATGTGTCATTTTCTCTCGGCGATTGCATTTCCTCATCCATCGCACTGACCCATTCCTTCGAGTTAGTTGAGGTTACAGCTTATCTGAAGGTTAGAGGTACATTACACGTCAATCTGTAACAATAGTCTATGTTAGTCAGTGCCTGATCATCACTATCCACATCACATACATAGTCTCTTAAATACTCTGGTCTCTTCCTCACTCGAGAAGGGTACCGTGTAGACTCCTGTTTGGTCTCACCAGTCTGTGCTTGGATGTTAATCTCAGGCCCAGTAGTCACTGGAACCTCGCCCTGAGTACATCCTGGACTCACATAAGTAGTATCTTGCCTGGTCTTGCTAGCCCTATTCTGCACTCCTAAGTCATCGTCATCATCATCAACAGGCATCTTATCAGTCTGTGTCTGCTGCTCTACCATTGTTTTGGACACAAACTTCACCAGTATGTGCTTTTCACCTTCCTATTGTCAGGATAGTAGACCATGTAGGCTGGGCTATTCTTGTCGTACCCGACAAAGATACCTTTCTCACACCTTGAGTCGAGCTTGCTTTTGTCCTGCTTATAGGCATAACACACTTTCCCAAACTTCTGCATCCTAGACATGTTAGGCCGTCTTCCTGTCAACATTTGGTAAGGCATCTGTTTTGTGCGATTGCCAAAAACATCTGTTCCTCACTACAACTGCTGTTTGCACTGCATGGGTCCATAAGACCTTTGGCAATTCGCTCTCTATTAGCATACACACAGCCATGTCGACCAGGGTTCGCCAATTTCACTCAGCAGTACCATTCTAGTGTGGTGAGTACCGTGCTGAGGTCTCATGTTAATACCATTACTGCTGAGTAGTGCTTGGTATAGTAATCTTTTCCTGTGAATTCTGTACCATTATCAGACCTGATACATTTAATCTTCCCGTATGGGGCTGCGTCAGCAAGAAACTTCTATGTTGCTTGCACTGTGTCACTCTTGTGTTTTAGAAAGTACACAAACACTGCACTGGAATCATCATCATCAGTGAAAGATAACGCAAACCTATACCCGTCTCTGGACTCTGGGTCTATTGGTCCCGCTAGATCTGTATGTACCAACTCGAGAGTGCTTTGGCTCTCGCATCAGGCTTCCTGTTCCTCATTTGGATAAACTTTCCCTGAATACAAACTTCACATGTAGGGTAGACTTGTCTATTTTGCCCTTGATATTCATACCATCAACAACATTCTGTAATTTTTGAACATCATCGTAATTACAGTGCCCTAGAATCTCATGCTATGTCTGCATATCATAACAACCCATACATTGGTCATCACATTCATCATTCACTGTGTGCAAGTAGTATAGCCTATTATGTTCATGAATGTAGAATTGGGTACCGTCTCTGTGTTGTAGGACGTCCTTCCCTTCCTTGAAGATCACGGTCGCTCTGCTGGCAGTCGCTGCTTTCACGGAGAAGATTTCCTACGGGTATGAGGGGATATACAATGCCTGTCTCAGCATCGTGTTGAGGTGTCGCCCTCTGCTGTCAATCAAGCACACCTCCGTGTCTCCTCTGCGCTCCGTGACCCCGTTGCTCCTTGTGCCATCAGCCAACTCCACGCAGTGTGTCTCAGCCTGGAACCTGTCGTCGAACTTCTTGAACTTTGCTGTATCCGTGATGATATGCGAAGTCGCTCCCGTGTCCACCATCAGATCTTTTCCATTGATACTGCGCCCTGGCTGGATCTCGCTCGTCCGGAATGCAGATGTGTTGCTCGTCTCCTCAGAAACGCCTCGTGCGTCGTCTCGCCGCTGTCTCCGTCTGCAAGTTGCGTCCCGATCTGTGGTGCTTTTACACTGGCTACACCACTGTTTCCGTTGACATGCTCTGGCTTTGTGTCCTTTCAGGCCACATCTGAGGCACACTATGTCCACACTCTCGGCTCCCCGATCACTTGCACTTGCCATAGCGGGTTTCGCCGTCGACTGCACTCGGGCCTTCATGACGTTGTCATCGGAAGCTGTTGCACGCATCTTCTCAGTGTCCTCGTAGCTCCATAGCTTCGTTTTAAACTCGGAAAAAGGCACTGTCTCATCACTTTGAGTGACATGAATGGCGAATGGTTTGAATGATTCTGGCAGTCCCTTCAAAACCATTGCTCCTAACAGTCCATCACTCAATATCTCACCAGCATTTCTCAATGCTGTGTTTGCTGTCTTTACGCGTATGATGTAATCAGTCACACTTTCACTGCTCGACTTTTGTCATGAAGACAGTTCTGTATACAGGTTAATTATACGTGGCTTCCCTTTACCTGCATAGTAATCCCTCCGAATCTTTAGAGCTTCCCGCCCATTGTCCGTTGCTTCTCGCATTACCAGCGACAAACTTTTATCATTAAGAAACTGTATTAGTTCCGCATATGACTCGGCATTTTTGTCCTCATCTGCTTCCACCACGTCTTCGTCGGTAGGCTCATTTAAAATAGTGTCCTTTAACTTTTGCAACTGAAGATAGCCAAAGAATTTCGTCTCCCATAGTTCATAGTTCTTTTCATCTCCGTCAAAGACGAGGCGAGACCAACGGCCACTCGAACTTTCCGTCCTCATGGTGCTAGCATGCTACTCTCACCAGAGACACGTGGTATGTTGCGATATTTCTCTTGGTGGCAAACTATCTCTGGGTAACTCTGGGCCCATAACCTGTTGATAGAGCTCCATTGTACAGCGATTCTGGTGTTGTGCCCAGTGCTAGCCTTAAAACCTTAAAACTACCTTACTGAGGACCAAACACACGCAGTCATGCAGGTTTCAACGTAGGAATAAGAAGAAGATTTATTGCACATGCGCAGTAGTATATATACACAGGTATACTGGTCACATGATAATCACAGCGCTTCATATTGGCTGGTTTCATTAATTATTGAGAGCACACACATATTATATATGTCAACATAGATGGTCAATTGAGACGAATAAAAGGAGTTGATTTTCGTGGTGAGTCGAACAGATGCACCGAAGGACGAGAATAAACCTGCGGGGTTGAGGGAAAGACGTACGGGATGAAAAAGGGGTTATTGAATTGAGGTTTGTTGAAGCAGATTATTGGTGGATTGATAAAAGGCAGAGGGGGGATTGTTGGAATGCACCGTTGGTGGATTAAGTAGAAAGATTGAAAGTAGCAGAGGGAGGGGGGGAAGATATCACACCAGATATTTCCCCCCTAAACTCTTGGACAGGGGCAGAGATCTACCTACCACATAAACAATGAAATAACTCGTTCTTGGGAATCCTATGTGTGCATGTATGTTTTCCTCCAGGGTACATTTCCAAAACCGTCACAATATCAACGGTGTTTCACATATACTGAAGCTCGGATGTGGCGTTTGATAGGTGAAGACGAATTCATACTTAGTAGTCTTTTTCTGATTACAGGCCACTGACAAGAGGCACCTATTACATGGAGCTGAGAAGGAATGTGTTCTACCTGCTGTGGTCAAAGCAAAGAAAAAAGCAAATAAAGGAAAAGATGGTGGCAGAGCCTCAAGCCTGAAAAGCACGAAGAAAGATGAACTAAAGGGAGAAAGCATTTTGGATGATACCACATTATTGAGAGACAGGTACTTTATTTTCATTGTTTATAAGAATTATCATCTACAGTTTCAATACTCTGCATGTCAGCAGTCAAGTGAATGTTATGATTAGTAAATCTGCTTCATTGCTTCTGGCAGGTCCATGAAGCTTTCAGAGCTCCAATGTACTGATGCAAATGTAGATGAGAGGGGATTGGTAAAAGGCAAGACTGAGGTCACTGGTGACAGCACTGCAGAAGGTGATGGTAGAACCAAGGTAGAGAAGATGAACAAAGTGAACTACTCTTCATGGAGACTCGAGCCCCTTAGCTCTCAGCTACACATTCAATCATTGTCTGAAGACGGAGCGAATGCTGTTGTGAAGGCTCAAAAAATACGAAAAAAGAAGAAAGCTGTGAAAGGTAGATCACAAAAAGTGTATTTGGAGTAATGGGACTGAATTTAGCATTTCTTGATTCGACTTAAAATATACTTGTGATGAAACTTTATTTTACTTTTCATTGTTGCCTTTAAATTGGTTGTTCCATTCCAGCAGCCGATGGCCATTCTATAGAAAACGATGATGCCATTGGCCCTGCTCGTGCAGAGCCTGCAAAGCAGACTGATGCGGTGCCCAATTGTAAGTTTGAGGAGGATCATCAAGTGTTGATTGTGTGTGTCCACCGTGCTGATGCCTTACGGACTGACCCTGCTCATTCATTGCCCGTTGTACGAGTGCATGTTGTGGATGAGCTGACAGGGCGCCATGTACTCAAGGAGCACAGGTCTGCCATATTGCCAGGCTATAACTGGTTCTGTATACAGTCTCACGCTCAGCCAAATAATATCTATAAAAGGTTTTAAACTACTGATATTAATGCTGATGTGAAAGTCTTCATAAATTGTCACCAACTTAAAATAATTACTGACCATATAGATCAATATCTTACCTTCACTTGGTTTGCATTTGAGGAATACCATGAAGTCGCAAATGACACAAAGCTTGAAAGTAAGGTAGGTAAATGGCAGAGAGGGGTGGGGTGTATTGAAGTGGGGAGGGTATTGATCAGATTCAGGAAAGTCGAGATATTTTCAAAGATCAGGCAAAAGATTGACGGGTGCAGTTTAATATTAAGAAATATAAGGTGTTGGGGATTACATGATTAACAATTAACGACAATGAAAATGAGGATTACATGATGTAAAGTGCAGTGTTGGAGCATGTCACACAGGCGAAGGATCTGGGAATGGTAATATACAGAAGGTAAACAGATTAGGTCTGCAACCTGACACGGATTTGTTTGCTAACAGGGTTTTAAGTTGTATTTGTCGGATTATAAATGAAAAGAGGTAGTATTAACATTTTATTTAGTAAAGCCCCATCTAGAATATTCTGTGCAGTTGTTGTCACAACATCTGAGGAAGGACATCACTGCCGTAGAGAGGATACAGCATAGACCTACTAGAATGATTTTGTGCCCAGTTAGACTAAGCTATGAGGAGTGGCTGAAGGAGCCAGGGCTTTATACATTAGAAAAGAGGTGGTTACAAAGGGATATGATGAGATGTTTAAGATAATGAATATAAAATAACTGCAGAAGAGTTTTTTTTATCAGAATAGACAGTGACAGGACACAACTTGAGAGTAAATAAGAGGAGTATAAGGATAGCAGGCAGGGGTCTTTCACTCAAAGAATAGTTGATGCATGGAATGGTCTTTCTGGAAAGTAGTGGCAGCAGAATGAGTAGTTACGTTTAAACTGGAATTAGATAGGCACCTAGAAATATTGGAGATAGAAGGGTACAAGGATATTGGTAGGATTGGCAGGTAGAGTATGGATAAGTGGTTGTATACAGTGCATGTGTTGTGATTGTGATGTCACTGAAAGGGTCTCATCCCTCATGTCTGTGTGAGGGTCTGCCTTCACACCCCCTCCCTCAAAATAAATGATCTATTTATCTTACTATCATGTATGTATGTATGTATGTATGTATGTATGTATGTATGTATGTGTATGTACCTATGTATGTAGCCAAAATAGGGCCCCCTGGTGGTGTGTGTGCTTGCCCAGAAGTGCATGGGAAACTGAAGCTGGAATTCAATTGTAATGATCAAGTATATGTGCACACAAAATAATTTAATTTGAAACTAAATAATGCAACTATCATGTATGTATGTATGTATGTATGTATGTATGTATGTATTTGTATGTACCTATGTATGTATGTATGTGTGTATGTATGAATGACATGACACAGGTATGTAGCCAAAATAGGGCCCCCTGGTGGTGTGTGTGCTTGTCCAGAAGTGCATGGAAAACTGAAGCTGGAATTCAATTGTAATGATAAAGTATATGTGCACACAAAATAATTTAATTTGAAACTAAATAATGCAACTATCACAGAACATCGTTATATGATCTGTTTGAGAATAAATAGTACTTAAGTGTTTTTACTGCCCATAGTGGACTGGCCCTTCAGCTGGTAGTGATAATAAAAATACCTCAGTAGCTTTAGTCTGATGGAGATGATTAAGTGTGAGGCAAGCAAGTGGAGCTCCCCCTTCCCTCATATGCCACCTCTCCCTTCCCCTATTGAGATTGGGTCTGTAGCCTGACACGGATTTGTTTGGTTTGGTGTTGGTGTAGCGCAGGCATGATTGGCCGAATGGCCTTCCCCTGCATCAAATTTGTTATTCTTAAATTGTTATTCCTTGTTATTCTTAGAAGGTGTTTAGGACTTGTGTATCAGGTGCTAAATATTAAATAACCAAAATATTAATGGGAAGGCAAGATTTAAAATCAGTGTTCACCTTGTCATTGAAACTTTCTCCCTCACAGTCTGGATGTACCTTTGCATACGATGATCACCTGTCCATATGACTTCCGACAAGCGAGGAGTTTGCGACCAGAATGGGAGGAACAGTTGAAATTTTCAGAGAGGTTTGGCCGGTTCATTGAGGCAGCCCATGGTGGCCCACGTACACTGATCTTCTTTGAGGTTTGTATTCAGGTGCAAAGTGCAAAATATTCCTTGACGAGAGATAAAAATAATATCCGGGTGACAGTTGTCTTTAGTATTTTGTTTCATCATATGCCAGCATACTCAAATAATATGACCCCTCAAAGGATTCTGTTTGCACGCATCATAACAGACTTTAAAAGCAATCCCTTCCAGTACAAACAGTATTGTCATCTAACAAACATATACCTCAGCACAACCAGCAAGAAGAAGAAAAAGATGAAGAGCCACTCCTTTCATGTCTTCAGACGCATAAGGCTGCTGAGGTCGTTTTTCCTTGGCTCGGGGGCACAATCCTGGACGGCTCGCCGCTCCGACGCAGTACAGTATACTCGAATGGCTCATTCTTCCCAGTAAAATGGTATTCATTTTGCCAACCTTGGAAGGATGACAGGCTGAGACGACCCACCTGGTGTTATTTTAATGGCACGACAGCGAGTGCTCAAACTCAGGACCCTAAAGTCTTAAGTCAGCCACCTTAACCCTTAAGCCAACACCAGGCTTTTCAACTAGCAAGCCATTTACTTTTTTTTTCATCTCCATCCACTTGCTTGTCTCACCCAATTACATCAATGGGAATAGCGACACTGTGCTTAGCCACCAATGACTGACGCACTCCAGTTTTCAGAGCACTGTATTGCTGCTCCATCACCACCATTTAGCTCAATTGTCACCGCACGAAACGATATCAATTGTGACGCACATCTATCTCACTCAAGGATACGAAATATCATCCACATTGGCAGAAGACTATCGATTGTATTCATAACTGAATATCAACATCATTGATTAAGGCTCTTTACATGCTTTTTCTTTTCAAAAGCATGCATGGTTGTTGTCATTATAGTTCTTATAGGTAGTTGAATATGTTCAGTTCCAAATGACTGGAAAGGATCAGGCTTGTTAGATTCCTGCCACCACACTCTTTACAGCATCACCAACATTTGTCTGGATGCCTCCCTTTTTTTTTTCTTGGAGCAGACTGATTATAGCAGAACGATCGATGTTCCAAAACATGCTTGTTATTCCCACGATCTACGTCACTATCTACACTTCTCTTTTGTGTGAAATGAAATCCTCTTCCTCACTCAGCAAATGTCATGAGGCCTATTTACTCTGCCTTGAACCAATAAAATCACCTTTAAATCACTTTATATCTCCAAAACATCATTCTTCATGATTCCTTTTAAATCACTTTACATCTTCAAGATGCCATTGGATCTAACATACTATTATGATGAAAACTAGAGACGAGTTAATAGAACACCTTACATTGTGCAGTCTTGAGAAAAAGGGCATGACAACGGTCTTTTTTAATCTCTTGTTTTGCGATATTCTCCAACATTGAGAGCACGAGCGACACATTTGATAGGTCGAGATGGTGTAAATGGCATAATATTTTGTCCAAGTACTGCAAAACTGGAGATTTTTGGAAGTGTCAAGAAGGCAATTTATGTTGTACAGTATTAAAGTATGCCTGGTGTTGGCTTCATGGTTAGGGTGGTGGGCTTGGGATCCAAGGTTGAATTAATACCAGGTGGGGTTGACTCTAAATGTCATCCTAACGAGGTCAGCAAAATGAGTGCCAGTTTGCTGGTATACTGTGTCGGAGTGCCAACCCATCCAGGATTGTGCCCAATAGCCCAGGAGACTGCTTAAGCAGCACCAATGCTCTGCACAGAGTGTGGTCCCAATGGACGTTTGGATGGATGGAGTATTGAAGTATATAATTATACTGAAATAAAATTAAGGTTTTAATGGCTGGATAAAAAAAAAACATGTTTCTCGGAAGTTTACTGCTGTTGATGCAGCATATTTTACACCGCCCTAATTAACATGTAAGCTCACATCTCAATTTATCGCATGAAGCATGAAATTGGCAGCCATAAATGTACTTTTCATGAATAAACAAATAGCTGATACTCTCATTCCCCCGCCTTTTGGGTGGTATGAGGAATATATCTGTGCAATATGAGAGCTAAATCTTGAACGGTTTTGGGAATATGACGTATACAAGCCAAGTTACTGAGGTTGTTGCCATGGCAACATAATTCAGCAAATCACATCCGTGATCGAATCAGGTTGAGATAATGTCATGAGGAATATATATATATATATATATATATATATATATATATATATATATATATATATATATATATATATGCAATATGAAAGCTAAATGGTCAACTGATTTTGAATATCATGCACACAAAATTGCATGGACGGATGATCGGTCGGACGGAACTCATTTTAATGTCCCCGTAGAAGGGGCAGGCTATTATCATTTTATCTAAAAGGAGTACCTCATATTGAAGATGTTATGACATCTCCAGCTGTCTTGAGTTTCCTAATATGGAACTTCAATGCAGGAGGAGGCCATTAGGCCGATCAAAGCTGGTGCTCTGCTCTCTCCTTTTTAATATCTGAGCATCAAGCAAGTAAGCAGCACACACCATTTTTGGAGTCTTTGATATGACTGGAGACCAGGGTTCAAACTGCCAATCTCCGAGACTCAAAGTCGATGCTCTAACCATTATGCTACGAAGTCTGATATTCTTGCAAGAAGCCTAATAATTCTTCCAAATGAGTGTAACCTTTCTCATCGCAGATCATGGAGAGCAACAGAAAACAGAATCCAAATGAGCATGAGGAAATGGGAAAACATGCATTGGCTTGGGCATTCTTGAAGGTAACAAAAGCGATAAACTTGTGTGATTGTGCCAACCACCCCTAAATCATCATATGTTCCATTTCCTTCATTATCATCATCCCTTAATTTACATATAGCGATGGTCCCAAATGATATCACCACATTTTATGTCATTTCCTGACTATTCCAAGGAGCATAAGATGGGTGTTTTTTTTTACAACTTAGCATCAATGTGATCGTTATTGAAATCTAGTGCAAGTAATGAAAGTCCAATCTTCGCTTTTCTACTTGTGTATATTGCATTATGGACAATGGAGAATCGAGGCACAATGAAAAAATTAACGTAGGAGGTGATTGAACCTGATTTGTTTTTCATCACATTCGCTTGCTCTCTACTCCATGTTTGGCCACCACATTGTCTTGCGCTAGCTGGAGGGAGCCAATGGAACCTTGAATGTGGGAAACAAGGTGCGCCTGCAGTTGTTTGCACCATCAGTTCTCCGTTGTATCTCATCCAACATGCTGCATGTGTTTGAGTGGTACAGTCGCATTGGCCGCCAACGTTACCCCTCCACGCTGTATGTCACAGTGATGGCTGGCCAACCTCCCCAGCAGGTAGGTCCCACAGTGATCAGAGAATATTCGTTACCTCCACCACCAAAAGTGGATGGATGTTATGCTTTCACCCCTGTTTGGCTATCTGTCTGTCTACTTGTTTGTTTGTCTGTCTATGAGCATGATATCTCAAAAAGTTATGGATGGATGGATGGATTTGGACGAAACTTGGTGGACAAGTTGGTTGTGTGACAAGGATAAATTGATTCAAATTAGGTGAAGATCCAAATCTGGAAACAAGATTAAAAATTATTTTAAAGTGATTCTTCACTTTTGAGAGATGGGGCTAAAAACGATACGAGGTCCGTCTAAAAAGTAACGGGACTGACTTCACAGAAATTTTATTCCAAAAAATATATTGAAATCACAGCTTGTCCCCTTCAAAATAGTTTCCCTCCAGTCTCACACACTTGTCCATCCTCTTCTTCCACGCTTCGATGCACCCCCAGAAGGCTTCTTCTGGAATCCTCCGGAGCTCCATCGTCAAGGCCCTTTTGATGGCCTCCACATCAGGAAATCGGGTCTTCTTGATCACCCCCTTGAGCTTGGGGAATTGGAAAAAATCACAAGGGGCCAAGTCTGGCGAATACGGGGGTTGCTCCATAGTTGGCACGTTCCTCTCCGCCAGAAGCTGTCAGATGCTCAGGGCACTGTGAGCAGGGGCGTTGTCATGGTGGAGCACCCAGGCGTTGTTCTCCCACAGATCCCTCCCTCCTCCTGTCCCGGACTGATCTCATGAGGCACTGGAGGATCTCCTTGTACACCTATTGATTCACTGTTTGATCCTGTGGTAGAAACTCGAAGTGGACGATGCCCTTGATGTCAAAAAATGCGATGAGCATCACCTTGACCTTCGACTTCGACATCCTTGCTTTCTCTTTGGTCTTGGTGATGCCGGCTTTTTCCAATGACGACTGCTGTTTGGTCTCGGGATTGTATTCAAATATCCACGATTCATCGCCAGTAATGACTCTCCCGAGCAGGTCTGGATCGTCCTCGAGGCTCTCGATAATGTCTTGACAGACAGTGACTCTTTGCTGTTTCTGGTCCTTGGACAGGAGCTTGGGGACCATCTTTGCGCACACCTTGCGCATTTCGAGATTTTCAGTGATGATGCTCCAGACAGTGTCCTTGTCGATGGAAAGTTCCTCAGCAATAATCCGCACTGTAAGTCGATGATTTGCGCGCACCATCTGCTTCACACGCTCGATGTTGTTCACCGTTCTGCTCGTTGAAGGTCTTCTAGACCTTGGATCGTCTTCAACCTCCTCCCATCCCTCTTTGAACCTCTTGTGCCATTCAAATGCACGTGTACGTGACATCGTTTCTTCCCCTTCAACTTGCTGCAGCATTGCGAAGGATTCGGAAGGTGTTTTGCCAAGCTTGGCAAGAAACTTCAGATTGGCTCTCTGCTCACGACATAGCGCGATGAATCAGACTAGACAACGTGTAAAGCACGACCTGTAAAAAAATCACACAATGAGCGTAGTCAACCATCACCAATCATATACATTGCTGGAATGTTGTGAAAGACTGTGACACAACCCGTTCATTCAAGTTGTGTAAGTGGAGCACACAGCAGGCTCAGTCCCGTTACTTTTTAGACAGACCTCGTATAATGCACGATTTTTTAAACAGCTGTGGACGGGTGAGGAAAAAACCTGGTGAATGAGTTGGATAGGTGACAAGAACAAGCCAAATAATTTTGGTTAAGGTCGGAATCCAGATCTTGCCTATAAGTGGGATACTAAACATAAACTGTTCAGCCTGGTGGAGATATACACTCCACCAAGTGTCGTTCTAGATATATATGTACTAAGGATCACGGTCAGTTTGTGTTTTGGTGTCTTACCCCCTACAAATCTGCTTCTGTGGTTTTTCTTCAGGTGCAGGCCACCATTTGCCCATTATCACATACGTTAATGTCTCAAGGAGAATTGAAGGATCCAGAAACTCAGCAAGTTGAGAATTCTCATTCCTCGCTTACCAATTTGTCTGGTCAGACTCAGAAGTGGAGTCGGTTGCCTGGACAGGTATTTTCAGAAATATATTTTTGTACTGTGCTTTAATTCACCATCACTCCATTTATCACCACGTATGCCTCATGTCCTAGGCATGTCAAATCCCCAACAAACTGCTGCTCTCTCTGCCCGCGGGTTCGGCTGGCTGCTTCCGCATCGCATTTTCTCATGATGGGCAGTTGCTTGCAGTGGCATGTGCACACCGAGATATACACCCCATTCGTTGTAAGCTTCCATGCACAACTTTTCAACCATGTTGTTTCCCCAGACATGCATGAACTGTTGTTGTTCTGTTTTAACTTCCAAAAAAGAGCTTACTTGGTTCCTGTTAATATTGTACAGAAAATGAATTGCAATTGCTTGAGAAGGCAAGAATCTTTCCACTTTAGTTTGACTGTTATACTGTAAAACCCCGGTTCATGTTGGGGATGCATTCCTGAAAAGTGCGACAAATATCGAAATGACGAAAATCAAAGCAGTTTTTCTCATCTATCTATAATTCCAGCAATCTCTGTGTGTGTATGTGTGTATGTGTGTGTGTGACCGCTGTTTCTCGACAACCACTGGTCCGATCTAATTGAAACTTGCCAGGTATATTGCTGGGGACCTGAGTATGTGCCTTTTCAAGGTTTGATATTAATCGGACAAGTGCTTCCCAAGTTATGGCCATTTATTTACCAACCAATGACAGGACACGTTGCTGCGTAGGCGTGGCCGATGCGCCATTTAGTTACCAATCACAGGACATTTTGCTGCGTAGGCGTGGCTGTTGGGGAAGAGATCCTCAGCCGCGTTCCCCATTACGGGTTACAACGTACGGACTTCCGGATAGTGATGACTTAATGTATTCTAATAATTTTTCGATTTCTTATACACATTTATAGATAAACACAATGCCCCAATCCAGTCGTCGTTTACGAGAGCGAAGGAACGGCCTGTGTAGTTGTTTGAAAGTTTTTTGGGGGGTTTGCACGTATGGCCACGCACGTACGGGCACGCACGTACAGCCACGCACGTACGGGCATGTGAGAGCGAAGGAACGGCCTGTGTGGTTGTTGTTTCTGGCTCGCGGTTTGAAAGTTTTTCTTTTGTTTGTTTTTTTTTGCACGTATGGCCACGCACGTACGGGCACGTACTCGTAAGAATGAATGGAATAAAGGGGTGTGGGGTGGGGGGGGGGTGCGTTCCTTACGTCACCACTTCAGGTATTGTATTTCACTTCTT
This sequence comes from Eptatretus burgeri, assembly GCA_024346535.1. Classification (NCBI taxonomy): domain Eukaryota; kingdom Metazoa; phylum Chordata; class Myxini; order Myxiniformes; family Myxinidae; genus Eptatretus; species Eptatretus burgeri. The sequence continues at coordinate 16,586 of BROF01002998.1, read as the reverse complement.
ACTGATGATATTACCCTTTTTTAATGAATGACAGTTAAATTCAAGTACACATACATATAAAAAAACAATTGCCGGACGTTTAAGTAAAAATATACCTCTTCCAGAAGCGATCGAAGTTGGTGGTCCATCGGCTTCTTCTTCCTACAATGAACATCGGCACATTTATTGATCAGAGGAAAACTTAATAACCCGACTACATCAAGGTCACATTCACCAGCATACAATCGATTAATAACATCTAATTTCACTTCTAAGATAACACTTTTACAATGCCTCTTGGTGAATCTACAGTCCAGTTCATTTCTTTATTTGCGCAGCAAAGTACAGTCGTTCTTTTGGCAATTTTGTACTCTCCCGATTTGGCACTTTAGTGATGTTTTCTGGCGTCTTTATCACTCTTGTATGTTCTGAAAACGCTCGAGAAAAAAAGGTATGGCTTTTAAAACAATGTAAATTTGAGTTGAGATGACGAATATCGAGAAGTGGGATTAATAAGGTGACGACGTATTTGCGAAATGATACAACAATGGGCAACGTAAACCGGGATATGACTATACATTATTCTCACAGTGAAATGTTAACATTTCTTAAACTTCTCTTTTGTGTGTACTGAAATCCTCCTCCCCTAATTTTTTATCCAAACCATCCTGTTTGCAGTGTATGAGATCCCATCTGGAAAACTGCTTGCAGAACTCCATGGCCACCTCAGCATTGTCTATGACTTATGCTGGAGCTCCGATGATAAACATATTCTCTCAGCCTCTGCCGACACCACAGCACAGTGAGAATAGAGATGGGGAAGAGAATGGGCACTTTTTATTTTGCCTCCGCAGTTGAAAAGCGGAGGCATTATATTTTTGGGTTGTCCATCTTTTCAACCGCTATCGGTTTTTTGTTACCACGATAACTTGTGAACCACTAAAAGGATTTTCGACTAAACTTTTCGGCACATGTATAAACTGTAATACAAGGATGAATTGATTACATATTGGTTGCAAAATATCAAAGGTCAAAGGGCATGTGGCTTTTAGTTGAAAATCGTTTGGTTTCCGCAATAACTTGTGAACCACCGAAGGGATACCTTTACCTTGTTCTTCCATGAGCCTCACTTCTGTGAAAAAAACAGGGTTTCAACCAAATTTGGTACAAGTACAGTCCTTCATACAATGGTGACTTGATTCAATGGTGGGTGCAACTGGTCAAAGGTCAACCCTTTGAAAATCTAATGAACCCTTTTAAAATCATTTTGCAGACCAAAACTTGAGTTGTTTCATCTGATGTTTTCTCTCTTCTACTTATCTTTCTTTTTTCTCTCGTACTATCTCTGTGATCTTTAACTCTTCATGTGACCTTAAATTGAGACCAAACATAACATTAGGTTGACATCTTATACAGGCGGCGCCACATCCATCGACACATTCACATTAAATTTTATTTTATTTTATTTTATCTTTTTTCTGCACAAGATTAAGGCTCATGAAAGAGCTGGCTGATGAAGGGTAAAAAGGCAAAAAAAAAACTGACTGTGGGGCAATGTGGCAAGTGAGGAACAAGAGTGGGCAAAAATAGTGCACTGCCTGCTTCAGGCCTTGGAGTGAACAGTGAGATTGAACAGCCTCAGGAAGGCAGTTCTACAAATTGAAGAAAAAAATAAACAATAGAGTTGAGGTATGCAATCAGATTTGATTTTAGGAGTTTAGCTAAGAGAGGGTTATTTGAAGAATGGGTGCATCTTGGAGTTGCTGATGAGGGTCAGAGAGCTGAGACAGCAGAGGGAGCCAGACTGGAGGAGTCAGTAAAAAAAAATTAAAAATTAAAAATGAAGTAAAACAAAAACTACAAAATAATAACATAGTATTAAAATAATGAATAAAAAAGATGAATATGTATGAGAGAAGAGATGTGAAAAGGAGCGTAAACAAGCAGCTGATACTCCAGGTCCCCTGTCTTTTGTGTGGTATGAGGAATAGATATTTGCAAGATGAAAGCTAAATCATGAACGTTTTTTGAAATATCATGTATGCAAGCCAAGTTACCGAGATGGTTGCTATGGCAACATAATTCAGCCAATTACAGCCTTGATTTAATCATGTTGAGATAACGTCATGAGGAATAGATAACTACAATATTAAAGCTAAATATTCAACAGTTTTTGAAACATCATGTACACAATAGTACATGGATGGATGAGCAGTCATGGACGGATGATTGTCGGTAATGGACGGATGACCAGTCAGTCAGGCAGGGCCAAATTCCAAATTCCTGCCCGAACCAGCAGAGCGATGAGAGTAATAAAATCAGCGACACAGCAGCGTCCTCAGCCAATAATGCTACGACGTAGCCTTGTGCTGCATACGAAAGAAGAATGGGGGGTGGGGGAGGGGGGAAGGGATGGGGAAGGAGAAGTAGGATGGATATACATTCACAAGGAGGAAAGGAAGAATAACACAAAAATGGCCTGAAGAGGAAGAAAGTGTGATTAAATAATCAGTGTGTGTAGAAGAGATTGTGGATATGCACGGGTCCTGCCTGACAAAGTGATGAGCGGTGCATTTGTGTAAGACCGAAATAAGGATGAGACAACAGACAAAAGGAGACAATACCACAATCAGGAGAACAAGAGGACAAATTCATGTGGGTGGGCAACCAGCGAAGACTTTGGGAAGATGAGCAGGTGAGGGTTTCTTGAGAAATGTGATCTTGGGTGGCTTGGCGAGAGCTGAGATAGGAGAGGGCAAGAGGAGCAATTCCAGATGTAAGCTTCAATGAAATAGAGGGCCTTCCAACTTGACAGCTGGTGGAAGAGTGCCACCTGAGAATCAGTTTCCTGTCTTGAGATGCCATTGGTGCAGAAGGCCTTGTTTTTCACCAGCTCAAGAGGAGCAAGGTGAGAAGAAGAGAACCAGCCTAGAGTGGGGAGCCCGACTCCATGGAACTCCATGTTAAAGTCTTGTACACTATGATGAGTTTGGTGTAGCTCAGGAATTCCTTAGCTCTACTTACTGATAATACCCACACGGCAACTAAACTTTGATGCCAGTTTGGTGATATGATCCACAAACGTTTATGGCAGATAAAGCGGTCAATGAGTTCCATCGACTGCACCTTTTTCATGAGTTGTTCAGAGAAGTGGATTGGATAGGTTGATTGCCAATCCTTGTGGAGAGATTGTGTTAGAGCATGTGATTTGCATAGTTTAAATGTCATGTTCCAAGTAGTTGACCAGTGGCTTATTTTTCACATGTCTGAGGAAAGGGATTTTTTGTGTACATTGTCGAGGCTCGTATGAGAGCTAACACACAGAACGTACAACAAAGAGGAGCAGGAGAGAAGAGGGGCGGGAGAGGGAAGGACAAAACAGTGGGGAACAGAGACATTAGGAGATCTGTGGAAAGGTGAGGGATGGGGCGGGGTACACGGGGTAAACAAGATAGACACAACAGGGAATTTCAGGTCCTTACACGACAGGAGCTTTCAGGAAGGAAAGCAGGGAATTCTATGGAGGTGGGTTTGGGGTGGATTAAAGGTGGTCGAGAAGATCATGGTTTTGGATGGGGGAAGATAAAAGATGGTGGTGAACAGCTGTTTTTAAGACCTCGAGGGAAGAGTAGGATTGAAGAATGTGTGGAAGTTTGTTCCAAAGGCAAGAAAAAAGAGGAATGAAAGAGTGAAGGTGAGCAGTGATTCTTGATTTTGCTAGTTTTATTGAAAGGGGGTTGCTGGCAGGCCTTGAGCACCCTGCAGAAATATAGGGGGAGGGGGGGAACATATCACAAACAGCAGGGGAGGTGAAGCCAGAGAGGAGAACGGTAGAAGACAGAATGACCACTGACCTGCATGCCGTGAGAGAGTGAGAAACCCAAAGACTCAGCCTCACCGCGGGGGATACAAATGATCCTAAATGCCTTGGTTTCTACAGAGTGAAGCCGAGGAAAGTGAGAGGCGGGAGCACCAGCCCAGAGGGGAAAGCGGCACTCCATCATACTACAGACGAAAGTTTTGTATGTGGTCAGGAGCTCAGGTGTGCTGTCGAAGAATTCTCAATTCCTCCTACATTTGAGTTATTTATTAAAAACAAACATAAACAAACAAACAAACACAAACATATCGATATGGAGAATTCAGGGGAGATTCAATAAGCAACACAGTCTTCTTCTGGTTCTGCCATACATGGACTTTTTGAGTTCTTATATAATATGCAAGGGAAAAAAGGGGGGAGGGGTGGTAAGATGATGAAAATGTCTGGTCATCCTCGAGATCGAGACAGAATGGCACCAAGACTGCAGCCCTTTGGGTGCTGGAATAGATCACACATGGCCCCTTGGTAGCAGATAGCAGATGACCTTGAGCAAATGAGAGGGTGAATAGAACAGAGAGAGGGTGAGCAAGAGCAACACAGCAGATTTTTAGGATATGTGGGCTGATGCTGTCGGGACCAGTTGCAGAATCTGAGTCAAGGTTAGACAGCAAGCTCTCCACCTTGTCAGGAGAAAAGGACACAGAGTCTAGGGAACAGCTGGGTGTGACTGTGTAAGATGGGTACAGAAAGTGATCGGTTTGGGACACAATATTTTGAAGCAAACACGGAGTTTAGGCATTCAGCCTTTTCACGTGCAGTGTCAGCTGTGCGGCCATTTGAGATAAGGGAGGGGATGGAGGGGGAACATACACCAGAAACATACTTAACTAGATGCCACCAGGATTTGGAGGAGGGAGACAGGTTTGAGAGTTCAGACTTGAGATGAGAAAGATGTTATTTTCTGGCTCTCTTAAGGGTGGACACACACTTGTTCTGAGCTTTGTGTAAGGAACTGAAATTGCCTTCAGTTGGATTTGCCTTCCATGAGGCGCAGGCAAGTTGTTTCAGGACAACTACCTCGCCACAAGCTTCATTGTACCACGGGCGGGAGGATGGTTAGGACAACTGAAGACGAGATCGGATAAATCTGTGCATGAGAGAGATCAAAGTTTCTTTGAAAGAATTCTCAGGACGAGTTTATCTCAGAGAAAGTGGAGATGGGAGACCAGTCTAGAAGTTTGGCTGCTTGAAGTCCCTGCCAGTTAGCCTCCTGAGTGAAATGCCAGACTCGACGGTGCTGAGGTGGTTCTCTAATAACAGCCAGAGAAATGTCTATTTTGACAAGCATGTGATGAACTGATTGGAGCAGAGAAAGAACAGCAGATATTTTCAGGCAAATTGGTCAAAATCAGATCCAGAAGAGATAGGTTGAGATCTGGGTCATGGAGTTGACAGATTGCGTCAGTCCCAAATAGTCATAGAAGTCTTTTTCTGAAGTAGCATGGCAGGTGAGGGAAGTACCCACACCCTGCCAACTGGCATGATGACCATTGAAGTCACCACATATGAGGAAGAGAAAGTTGGGATGAGAGGATAGAAGTTGGTCCATATTTTCGGAGAGCGATTTGTAAATGGAGTCATCACTGTTTGGTGGATGGTGCAACACACATAGAAACATGAGGTCGGAGTGGAGGGGAAGCCGTAGCTAGAGATATTCCTGGGGGTGTGGGGGAGTGAGAGTGAGGAATAGAGTCTTTTATGAAGAGAGAAACTCTGCCGCCAGGACAAGGCTCAGGTCTGTCATACCGGAGGAGGGAGTAACCAGGGAGAGATACAAGGGGGTCAGAGATGTCTTGAAGGAGGAAAGTTTCTGTTATGCAGATTATGTCTGGTTTGTCAGTGGCAACCTGTATGGAAAGATCTGTCAGGTTTGAGCGAAGGCCCCAGATGCTTGAGGTCCACACTGTTAAAGAAGAGGGAAGGGAGCAGAGGGGGAGGGTAGGACGACGGAGGAGGGGGTGGGGGGAGGTAAGGAGAGTTGTTGAAAGAATGTGGGGGGGTTGCAGAAGAGCTAGGGGAGAGGTTTGGTTGAGGAGGAGAAAAGGCTCATTGGTGATGGGTTGAGGTACAGTGGGGAGTCATAAGAGAGGGGCAGAGGGCAGTTGAAGATTGGAGGTAGAGCGATGAGATGGAAGAGAGAGGGCAGTGGAATGTGGCAGCCTTGTGGGTGTGAGGGGGGGGGCAACTTTAAGAAAGGGGAGTTAGGGGGGAGATTGGAGGAAGAAGGTGAGAGGGGAGAGTTGAGGGAGAAGGGTGAGGGGGGAGTTTTTGAGAAAGGTGAGAGGGAAGGTTGGAGGGGGAAGAGTGTGAAGGTTGCTTTGAGAGGGATGGGAGATGCTGAGAGCAGGCACGGCCAAGGTGCAGGAGGGAGATCGGAGAGGTGGGGAGAGGGGGAGGACGAGACTTGGTTGTGGTATGGTGAAGAAGGGAGTGGGCAGGGGGAGGCACAAGATTTGAGGGGTTGGGAAGAGGGGGAGGTGTGATGAGAGGAAAGGAGGAGCATCTTTGTGGTGATGAGGAGTGTATTGATTGAGAGAGTGAGATATCTGTTAGGTTAGAATAGAGCCCACAGATGTTAGAACACCATACTCTTTGGGACAACAGTGGAGGAGCTGATACTGAAGCAGAAGACAGTGAAGAGATGCTAAGGGCGGAGGTAAGATGAGGAACAAGATGGGATGGGTAAGAAGAGGGGATACCAGGTGAGGGGTTCGGAGGAGGTAGATTTAAGTAGGTGTGTTGAATTGACCCTGAAGTTGTCAAAAAGGACTGATTGATGGAATACGAGCATGCATTGCAAACTGGGATTAATTTTTTTTTAAAGTGAGAGATGTGATTAATGATATTACGTGAGGAATGCAATAAAGGAGAATTAAGAGAATGGAGAATAGAAACGTTGTAACAGTGGGACTCTTTCGACACGGGATGAAGGAAAGGTCGAATTGAAAGCAGTCTTTTAAAGAAGAAAAGGAGTAGTGAATTATGATACAATACAGAGAACCACACGTGTGAAAGAGAATTAGTCAGTGACCAGCCTTTAAGAAGAGTGATGTCGACATAAGGTCGTGTCATCGGCAAAATGGTAAAGTTGGTTTTCAAGAGAATCAGACAGATTTATGGTCTGATTTCTGGTTCTAATCCATTCTGGTCTGATCGTATTTTCTTGAATCCAGTTCAGCAATGTGGAGTCAAGCATGTCATCTAAGTGTACATGAGAGTGGAGGTTGAGTGTGCGAAGTTTGCTCGGAGTATATTTACAAGGCGGGAGTTGTAATGTCGCTTTATGATTGAGCCGGAATAAGGGAGAGTGAACAAAGTGTTGGAGGAGGTGAAAGCGGAAGAGATGAAAAGAGGACACAACAAAGAAGGAAGACAGGGCAGAAATTGCACTGTAGGAGAGGCATTACAGAATACATAGTTTAATGGAAGAAAGAAGAGCAAGTTTTTATTTCCTTCCTTCTCTTTATTAAAGAGAGATGCGTGGTTGTTGAGTGTTTGGGTATTTGAAGATATTGGCGTTCTTAAGTTCATAACTTCCACCAGGTACAGGAATCAATAAAACTAAAAGATCAGACAATTCCTTTCTTTGTAGTGGATTGGTTGGAGCACAGAACCACGCATTCTTCAACATATCTTTTTAATGTTGATTTTTGTTTTGTTTCTAACAGCACTTACAATGACCTTTGTTGAAAACAAACAAAGAAACATGGTCTTACTCTGTAAATTAGCTAAATGCTAACTAATTCCTTACTTGGTTAGGATTTGGGCCATAGCTTCTCCAAGAGAAGCCTCTATCATCCTGCCACACCCTGCTTTCGTCTATGCTGCACGGTTCCACCCACGACTGGATGTCACCATCCCAAGCCTCGCCATTACTGGGGGCTATGATGGGATGTTACGGGCTTGGACTGCAGAGAAGCCGACTGCCCATCTATTGCGTGAGCTTGAGGGTCACACAGGCTATGTGAATGCTATCTGCTTCGACCCTGATGGTTTGTTTCACTTTTTCATATTTCTTCTGATAAATTAAAAATTGCATCCCAAACTTAACACAGCTGTTTGTTTGTTTTTGCATGTCATCACTTTTCTCATTGTTCTTCCTCTTTTTTTTCTACAGGTGTTTGTTGGTTGTTGTTTCATTAATTTTTCATATTTTCACCAATCATCTTAATTTTTTTTCTCTCCCCCCCCCATCTCTCTCTCTCTCTCTCTCTCTCTCTCTCTCTCTCTCTCTCTGCCTCTCTCTCTCTCTTGATCATAGATCATTTAGGCTGTCTTCTTCTTCTTCTTCTTCTTCTTCTTCTTCTTCTTCTTCTTATACTTCTTCTTCTTCTTCACACCTCATAATGTTCCTTTGTTTTCCTTGGCATTTCACCACAGGACTGATGATGTTTAGTGGAGACAGTGTCGGTGTCATTCTCATTTGGAGTACGTTTGTGGATCAGGCGGCACAAGGAAATCCGACTGGAGGATGGACCCTGCACAAGGTGATTTCTCATGGCTGAACATTTGATACACTGAATGTCCTTCACCCATCTTATGTTAACTATCCTTGGCATTTCTCTCACCGATAACCTCTGAACGGTTATCAAGTGGAGCATCCAGGATTCATTAAACAGACTTGGACGTGTCACAGATGGATTGTATCTTTGCAGAGTGTCAAGGAAGATGAACTCAAAGGTGTTCCTATCAATCACTTGAATCTGCACCCCAATGGCCGTCAGTTGTTGGTTCATGCTCGCGAAGGTGCACTGCGCCTCTTGGACCTACGGATGTAATGTTCTACACATTTATTACTTTATTACTCATTTATCAAGATTTCTGTTCATTGTAATGTCTTGTTGTATTTCCAGTATTTTGCCAAAATAGGGAACTTGATCATCCGTTTTTAAAACTGCAACGTGTCACAGGTCTACAAGAGCTCCAAGTAGTTGTTGGTGCTGTTGTTGTTGTGGTTCTTGTGAGGGGTCCATTTTTGAAATTTGCACCCATTGGTCGGACAGCTGCTGGACCCCACCCACATTTGTTGCTTGACACCACCCAACCATGACACCCAGCCAAAATAATATGGCCACTATATTGGTTTTCTGGTGGGCTTCTAAGATATCAGGCTTGTATGCCTCTGTTGATTATACACTGGCCGGGTTTGTTGCATCAGATTTCCATTGGCTTTGTTTGGGTCGAGTGTTATTCACGATGAGGGACCCTGAAAAATCTAATGATATGTCAAATAAAAATTATTCCTAACGTTTAATCAAACCCATCAGCATGCACGGTATGATATCTCATAAATATATAGCATTACGTAATTTTTGAACTAATTGACATGGTTTTATTGATATTTTCATCACAGCCATCATCCGAATTGCAAAAATATTTACAATACAATACAATGAGTTAAAACAGTGCATTGAAGCAATATTCAATACAATTCTTATATATAACAAAAATTTAAAGAAGCAAGAACATTAATAATTATAACCACATTCAATACAAGTCCTATCATTCATAACTATGGTCAGGTCAGGTCAGGTATGGGAACATGTGCTGGAGCAGCGCGTCGCTGTGTCCACTTTCCGCCGGTACTCCAGGGGTCTCCATCTGGCCATCCCCCAGGCAGATGCTTGGCCCATCCTCATATACTTGAGATGCTGATCAATCTGCTGCAACCATGAGACATGTGGTCAGCCCATTTGCCTCCTCCACTCACGAGGCTCCCTCGCTGAAAAAATCTGGTGAGCAGGATCAGCCTCAGGAAAACGAGCTACATGTTCATACAGCCGCAGCTGACGCTCACGGACTATGCAGGTAACAAATCTCATTTGAGTCTCTCTCAGCCACCGCTCATTGGACACAAAGTCCGACCAGCGATAGCCAAGGATTCTCCGAAGAGTCCTGGTACCGAAGGAGTTAAGTCTCCATCTCAGATCCCTGGTCAGAGTCAAAGTCTCACATCCATAGAGAAAGACTGGAAGCACGAGGGATCTGAAGACTCGGACTTTCGGCCTCCTGCACATGTACAGTCAGCGCCACATCACATGATCCAATGAATCGATGACTCCCAATAGACCCAGACATCTATTGACCTCTGGCTCACAGCCATGTGGAGACATGAATATCACTGCCAAGGTAAGTGAATCTCTCCCTGACCTCAACATCCTCACCACAAATGGGTACAAATAAGACAGCAGCATCCAAGATGTCATTGAAAGTCTGGATTTTAGTTTTGACCCAGGAAACCCGCAAGCCCAGTGGCTCTGACTCCTCATTCAGCACCTCGAGGGACCCCAAAAGGTTATCCAGAGACTCTGCAAAGGTGACTGCATCATCTGCGAAATCAAGGTCAGAGATCTTAACATTCCAAAACGATGCACTACAGCTCGATCTCTCCAACATCTTCCCCAGAATCCAGTCCATACAAGTGCTGAAAAGTATGGGGGGGGGGCAGTACACACCCCTGATGAACTTCAGTAATAACTGGAAATAAGTCAGAGATGGAAACACCACATCTCACAGCACTCTCAGTTCCAGAGTATAGTTCAGACATCAGATTGATCAGTTTGGTGGCACCCCACGAAGACCAAGAATCCTCCAGAGGGCATCCCGATTCACTGAATCGAACGCTTTACAGAGATCAACATAGGCTGCAAGCAGCGCCTGCCGAAACTCTCGTCTGCGTTCGGTGAGGACACGAAGGGCAAGGATACGGTCAATCGTTGACCTCTTTGGTGTAAAGCCTGACTGCTCTGGACGCTGCTGCTCAAGCAGATGGTGGCGAACCCTATCAAGAATGATCTGAGCAAAGACATTGCCCGGCACTGAGAGCAGCATCACACCTCGGTAGTTGTTGCAGTTTTGACAATCATCTTTCCCTTTCCAGAGAGGACAACAAGGCAGTTGGGATTATGCCTTTGTTCCAGGCAGAGCACATCACTGCATGCAATGACATGAGTACAGCATTTCCACCATCCTTGAGAAGTTCAGCATGGATGCCACAGGTCCCAGGAGCTTTACTCCATTTCAACCGGTTCATCGCAGCCTGTGTTTCCACAAACGAATATGGACCGCAGTTGATTGGAGGGTCAGCAATCGGGATTGTAACAACCCTGACATATAACTCAACAGCTGGTGGGTCAGCCTGGTACAGCCGCTCAAAGTAATCGGCCCAGCGGGCCTTCACTTCAGACTCCTCTGTCAAGAGCCCACCACCCTCCGCTCTAACTGCAGCTCACTGAGGGACGGGCTTGGAGGAACGCAATGCGGAAATTTCCCTGTAAGCAGGATGAGAATCACTTGACCAAAGGTGATGCCCTACTCCCTCGCAGATTCCTTGCACATAGGCCTCTTTGTCCACCCTTAGCGCATCTACAGTTTTACAGCTCAACTCCCTCAACAGCTCAGCTCTGCCATTAAGCATGGCCCTGCGACTCTGATCAATGGTATCCAGTGTCCCTTGAAAGACAAATTTCTTCTTCGCCCTGCGGTGAGTTCCAAGACATCCACCAGCAATGTCAAGGATGGTTGCACCCAGATTGCTCCCAAAGCACCCAGACCCCCCATTTCCCACTCAGCCTGTTGACAAACTCCTCAGCTACCCTCTCATCCTTGAGCTTGCCAACATCCAGCATAGGCTGGGATGGTACCATTCTCCCAGATTTAAGCTGCAACTTCAGAGTTGCTACAACATGCCTGTGGTTGGTATTGAGGAACTGAGCACTCTGGTCGACCCTGCAGTTCTGGATCATCCTCCAGTGACCATAAACGAGCATATGATCAATCTCCTTTGCCGCACCGCCAGCGTTGAAAGAGAAATTCCAGTGATGAGCCTGTGGGTGCTGAAACCATGAACCAACCACCCTAAGTCCACGACTTCTTGCAAAGTCAAGGTACTTCGTTATATTCTGGTTCACACTTCCAGACCCATAGGGACCAACACTTGTCTCATAACCATCTCTATCAGTGCCAGTCGATGCATTGAAATCCCCCAAGACCAGAAGAGTATCTCTTCTGGGGCACCGATCAACCATAGACTCGAGCACGGCATCGAATGTTTCCTTCACGGTGAGATCACTCACCTCACTCGGAGCATATACAGAGACCAGGGAAACGACACCCAAGGAGTGATGAATGCTTCGTCTCATAATACGCTCGTTGACTGGTGTTACCTCAATTATCATTGGAGTCAGCTTATTGGACACAGCTACAGCAACTCCTTGGGCATGGTAACCATCAGAGCGACCAGACCGATAGTCAGTGTAACCACCCGCAATGATTTCACACTATCCGGTCTTCGAACCTCAGAGAGTGCTGCAATACCGATGTTCAAATGCTTGAGCTCAGATGATAACAGAGACAGGTGATCATCCTCTCTTCAGGATATGACATTCCAGGCACCCACCCGAAGGGACCACCTCAAGTTAACCCAAGGAGACCGCCGTCTGGTGGACGACACCTCAGCACCACTCCGCCACACATCACTCAATCTGACCCAGGAGATTTACCTCATGCTTTTCCTCCTGTCATCATGGAATGTGGGTCCTAAAGGCTTTGCCCCAATCCCGTCATCCGGTGAGCTGCCCTGTGAGGGGCAACAGCACAGGAGGTACTCAAACAGAGTGGGTTTTCAGTTTTCTTTGCATTTGTGGGTTTTGCGGAATGAAGTGTTTTTTGGTGGCCAGAGTGCAAATCCTGCCACCAACCTTCTAAAATAAAGTAACCCAAATGCAGGAGGACGTCTGCAGACACAGTTGGGTACTAGATGTGAATGGTCGTTTGCTCACAAGGAGCTCCTCTGCCCTTTGCCGTTTGGGAATGCACAAAAATAGTTCTCATGCATCATTCAGAAGTCTGACAAGATAAGGCTGGATGGTCCCATATTGGGCTAAAACAATGTGTTTAAACAAAACCTGGCTTAAACAAAACCGTGTGATGAATCGGCTCATTCTGATATAACCGCAGTGGAGTTTGAAATGGACGAGAGGTGTTGAGTTAATCTTTTAATCGTTCATTTTTTTTTTAATATGCATTTCCCAATCGTGCTGTTTGTCTTTTAAGAGTGCTTTAAATTTCCTAATCGGCTTCTTACCGGATTTTGTCGCAGATTGTGACAATAGTGCTGTCATTCTTGTTTATTCATTATGTATGTTACCTAAAAACTAGGAATTATTTGTAACTTAGTGATGCTGTGCTTGTCCCCATCTCACGGTTTTCCCTCAGTTCCGCAATAAGGAAATTCACCTGGCTCAATAACTTCCATGAATGGCTGCATAGTACCATCACGCCCTGTGGCACCTTCCTGTTTGCTGGGAGTGAGAGTGGATCTATTTGCATATGGAATGCTAACACAGGTAGGTTACAGGGATTTTGACCTAATATTTGTATTTTCTGTGTTTTTTGATCTGGAGTCAATGCGTATGCTATGCATGGTACCCTGTCCCTCTTGCATCACAGACGTTTTTATCACTTCATTTTTACTTTTCCTTTTTTTGAGTATTTAAAGAAAATGTAAATATATATATATATATATATATATATATATATATATATATATATATATATATATATATATTGTACACAAAGTCACACTCCTGGAAGCACAAGGTGACAGGGTAGAAGGCAACACATTGACAGTGGGACAGTTGGACAACATGCACCAACCTGTCTGTGATGACAAAGCAGGGGGCACTGTGCTTCTGATTATTTGTGGGAGATGCTGATGATGTTCAGAGCTTTGGATTCCACAGTGTCCATGAGTAATGGGTATGAAATGGGGGCACCAGTCCATAGAGGAGAGCAGTACCCCATTGATCTATGACCTTGTAGGCCAAGAGATTTTCAGATATTCCAAAGAGGGACTTGGCATGATGGAGGATGTCCAGTCTGCAACTGGAGTTGAAGGCCAGCTTTGACATGTGATCTTCTCAGGAAAGGTTATAGCTTATGGTGAGGCCCAGATGTTCAAGAGAATTGACTTCTTCCAATGGTCGATTGAGGAAAGAAATATGTGGGTTCGCTTGATTGTCCTTCCCTATAGTCAGTATGAGAATGAGAGATTTGCCAAGATTGAAAGACGTGTTCCAAGTTTTAGAATGTAATTTGATCGTTTACAGGTCAGCAGAGAGGGAAGCTGCTGCTGGGTTGTCGGGGGGATAGAGAAGTGTATAGTATAATGTGAAATTATCGAGTTAAGAAATGTTTTCCAGAACATCAGAGAGCTTATTTACGTCTTCTAGCAACATGACTGGGCCAAAATCACTGCATTCCAGCCTTTGTTGATATAGATGTATATATATATATATATATATATATATATATATATGTATATATATATATATATATATATGTATATATGTATGTATAGGGATATAGAGATAGAACAGGATTCTGATGACTTTATTGTGACGTGCTGGTTGCATGAGTGGAGGAAATTAGAAAGCTAGAAATGAAGGTGACCTCGTATTCTTCCGGTTCTTCTTTTTTTTTTCATGTTGTTCGGTCTATTAATTTATTTTTCATAATGCTTTCTTCAATTTTCACTTTTATATTATTCTCTTCGTCTTCCATTATCGAAATTTGTTTTGCACCGTCTATCTATGCAGGTGACAAAGTGACCATGTACTCAGACCTTGGATTTTCTGTGCCTGCCCGTGATGTGGCATACCACCCGCATGACCATCTTGTTGCATTCTGTGCATATGGTGAGAACCATCGCGTCTTGCTCTACAGTTATGATCACTCTGGTGAGTCACAACATCTCCAAGCACAAACACCAGACAGGTGACCTTTGTGGTGGGTGGCGTTCAATGAGCATAATGCTTAGCTTGCTAGCTTGTGGCCCTCAAGCTTAGCAAGCCAGGCTCCATTGACCTTGAAAGGTGCTGGAATTTTGGCAGCAACTGACCCAGCACATGCTCACAGTTAGACCTAACACTTGCTGCAGAGGGAACTTGGTCACTTTCAAAACTTATCAATGCTGTCAGCACACATAGCATCCCAAAACTCAGATGTAGCAAGGTCGTACCAAGGCTGGTGATTTCTTGTCTGTGATTTTTCTCTTCAGCATGCACTACATACACCCTGTGCTTCTCCTCAAAATGGCCGGGCCACAGTGAGATTGCATTTCCTCATTATGCGTCTTTTGTACAATTTTCACCAACTTACATTGCACATGTACCAACTTGGTGAAATGGGCATTGGGCTGGGGAGCCACATTGAATGATTATGTCTCCATTGAAAATTACTTTTGTGTGTTCGGAGCATGGATGCCCAAATTTAGAGTTCTATCAGACTTGAAATACGATTTTACAGCATATGTGATGCAACATTGTTACCATGATTTGCTTTGATGGATTTGTCACAATGCAGGTTGAAGGATGTATGTATGAATTGTAACATATTGAGTTGTAAAAGAGTGAAGTGTTTGAAAGAGAAGGGTTGGATGTTTTGTCTTGATTGATTCGCTAAATGTAAATGCTGTAATGTCAACTGCTGCACTCAGTTGCTCAATTGGAGGCAAGTAACATGATTGGCATCAACGCTGGAGTGACTCAAGACCATCTGAGCATGACCGTTCAGGATGCCATGTCTTCGTTGTCCATGGCAGGCATGTCACAGCTGTCATCACGTGCACAACGCGTGAAACGAGCTTTGGACTCCGTTCTGCAGGTCAGTGACACTACATTTCACAGCAATGTTTGAGTGGTCGTGACTGTCTGTTTTTAATCATTTATATGGAGGAATAAACTTCATTGGCTTGCCTGCCTCTTTTCCTTTTCTCTTTTCATCAGAAATGTTGTAGTGCTTACATTTCAGCACAAGAGGGCAATATATGCCCTTCCTGGTGCCATAGCATTACAGGATAAGCTCAAATTTGTGTAAAGATGTTATAAGTCCTTGTGTACCTCACCAAACACAAATATCATTATACCTTTACAGGAGCCCCTCGATGTACACAGATGTCCCATTGGTAACAACTCTGAGAATTTAGGTGGGTATTTGATCCATCAGTTTAATCTTTCACTGATTGTAATGTAAAAGTGTTTTATTACTTCATTTACATGCAGCACCTGGCTGCTTGTTGCATCATTTCTGGGAGTGCAGCTGTACCACTGATGCAATCCCACCTGAAGATTAGTGCAGGGATTTGGAATTTGGTCAGGGTGCCAGGGTTAGTTGAGTAACTGAATATAAAATAGTATGTTGGACCAGTCTTAATCTTCAAGTCCTTTTTTTCCTTTCGTATGCAGCCAATGGCTGCTTGTTGCATCATTTTGCTGGGGGAATAGCTGCGCCACTGCCACAGTGCCCCATTGTAGGTTAGAGCAGGAAATTGTAATTTGGGCAGGGTGCTGGCAATAGCTTGCCTACTATTCATGAAGGACACCATGGTATCTTTAATGTCCACGACCAAAAGCTCGCAGACAGGACACCCAGTTTGAGGGATATCACACCCATTGATGCCTCGCCCTGCCTGCGAAACACCAGGATTACAGTTTATAGCTGAGTCGAGATTCAAACCTCAGCTTGACAACTTAAAAGTGAGTGCACATACCTCCAGGGCCACAATTATCCTTCCATCCCAATCTGGAAGTAACAAAATTCCATTTCTGTTGAAAGGTGGGGGGAAAAAACAACAATTTGGCTTATACCTCTTACAGTGTATGCAACAAATTATTTTATCTCACCCTTTCTCTTCCACAAGCATTATAAATTGTATAAAGCAATGTGT
>BROF01002997.1:116273-139743 GCA_024346535.1 Eptatretus burgeri | reverse complement strand
TTGCAGTTAAGGGTTAGGGTTGCAGTTAAGGGTTCGGGTTGCAGTTAAGGGTTAGGGTTGCAGTTAGGGTTAGGGTTGCAGTTCGGATTAGGGTTGCAGTTAGGGTTAGGGTTGCAGTTAGGGTTAGGGTTGCAGTTAGGGTTAGGGTTGCAGTTAGGGTTAGCGGTTAGGGTTAGGGTTAGCGGTTAGGGTTAGTGTTAGTGTAGCTAACCCTAACCCAAACAGCTTGGCGTAGTGGAGGTAAACAGCGCCCAGGGCAAAGTGGAAATTTGCGTCCCCCCTCGGCCTTAAACTTAAGTGGATTTGAATGGAAAATCCCATAAGGGATATCGATTTATCGATTTTTTCGAATATCGGAAGTGTTATGGAAAAAAATTTATAGCCAATGACCTAAGTTGGACCAAAAGCCATAATCGTACCGAATTTGAATGGAATCCGTTTGAGTTTGTGAAAATGCATCAAAACAAATTTTGAGGGGCCTCTTAAGGAAGACAATAATATCATTAGTATATGTGCCAAATCTTGTTTCATTTCGTGCAGGAACAAAAATCTGATGGTGGAACAAAGAAAGGGGCGTGCCGAAATATTAATATAGATAAGGCAGTAAAAGACATTGAAGGGAAGGACTCGTCCAACTCCAAAACCCATAGCCTGAAACAAAGAATCAGAAGGAGATATCCCCAGCTTTGCTTCATTCAGCCCAAAAAAATACCAGAGTGAACTGGTATACATTGACACCCTATCAGCTGAAGAGCTTGTAAGGGATACCGTCACCTCAGAAACACACAAATACAACCGACACAGATACAACTGATGCTGAGGAGTCTCCACCTCCAGTGAAACGGCCAAACCAGTGCAACAGAAGACAGGTCGTACCTCAAATATCATCATTTAGAGAGCGTTATTCAACAGCCCTAGATCTGAAGAATGCTGTGATGGATAAAACAAACTCTACAACTCTTCCCTGGACTCCAACCTCAGGTGATTTAACCATGGATTCTGCCCGCCAGATAGTTCCAACCATGCTATACAACTTTCTTGCATGGGTTGTTGGAGCATCTGATGATCCAGAGGGTGTAAACCGTGTAAAGGTTGGTGATGTGCAAGACCATCGAATATTAACCATTGCCCAGGACATCATCTACCTAGCTACTAAAGGCAAGACAATGTTACCGACGCAGTCATCTCTAGCAATGGTGGTACTGCATCTTAGTGGATCGGCACAGCTAATAGGCTTACTTAATGGTTTTGGCTATAGCATTTCGCACACCAGTGTTCTCGAGTATGATACTGCCTTGGCACAGCAAGAAGTCCAACGAGGTTCTAGAGCTCTTCCATCGTGCTTGCAGAAGTCTGTCTTCACAACTCTCATCTGGGACAACAATGATTTTGGGGAGCAGACACTTTCGGGAAAAGACACAACCCATAATACCAACGGCAAAGCTGTGCAGCATGCAGAGATTCATTAGGATGCAGATGCACATTCTACACTTCCACCAGTACAAGGAATGAGAAAGACAAGAAAGTGCTCATTACCAGCACCACATACAGAGGTGGTTACATTCAGTGGTGAGAAGAAGTCGTCCCCAAAGGCATTTGCTGGCAATATGAAGCTGGAAATGACACACTACGAGCCAACTTTATATCCTCACAAGAAGAAAGATGCCGCCTTCTACATTACAAAATGGCCACAGAAACGTCTTCTTCCTGCTTGGACTGGATTCAATCAGTTACTGACATCCAGCATCCCACCAAAAGCAACCATTGCATACCTTCCTGTTGTAAATGATAGTCCAACTGATCTGAATACTGTGAATACCATCCTCCATCGAAGCATTGAAATAGCAGACCAACTGGAGCTCCCGTCAGTTGTAGTAGTGATGGATCAGGCTATTTATGCCAAGGCCCAGACAATCAGATGGCAAACACCGATTTTCATGGACAGAATTGTGATAAGAATTGGGGCATTTCATACAACCATGACAGCTTTGGCGTGTGTGGGAAAAAGATTTCAGGATGCGGGATTGCAAGATATTGAATCCAGTGCAGTGGCACCAGGTTCTGTGAGCGGTGTGATGAATGGCCACAACTACAACAGAAGCATCCACTGCCACAAACTTATGGCAGAGGCATTACATCGGCTTTGCTGGCAAAGCTTGATGGAGAGTGTTCCTTTGGAAATGCAAGAGGAGTATCGAGATGTGATTTCATCATTACAATCATCATTCCCAGGCCAGTATGTGCAGCATGTGGAAGGCGCATCCTTTCAGGCCATGATGAATGAATATGACAGTTTCATCACAGAGGGTAACAAGAATGCTACCTTTGCTTTTTGGAACTCCTACCTGGAAATGATAGAGGACATCCTCCTTTTCATCAGGGCTACACGGGAAGGAAACTGGCACCTTTATCTTGCTGCAGTTAGGGCACTCCTACTGTGGATATTTGCCTATAACCGAACCAACTACTCACGTTACCTCCCAGTCTATTGGTTTGAGATGAGCCAGCTACCTACTTCACATCAGTACATCTACAAAGAATTGGTCAGTGGACACTTTGCCATTCAGCGACAAGATACTCACGGGTTTATACAGGTAGCTTGTGATATGACGATCGAGCAAACGGCGAATAGAGACTCCAAAACAAGAGGTGGGATCAAGTGTTCTCAACCAACCAAGAAGCGACCAATCATTGGATAT
The DNA here is from genome assembly GCA_024346535.1 of Eptatretus burgeri. NCBI lineage: Eukaryota > Metazoa > Chordata > Myxini > Myxiniformes > Myxinidae > Eptatretus > Eptatretus burgeri. The sequence continues at coordinate 137,044 of BROF01002997.1, read as the reverse complement.
GAGCGCACCATCAACGAGCAGCGATAACCAGACAATGTGAAGAGATGGCTGGCAAAGGGCAGAAATCTTCAAAAAGGGCAGACCTTACCAACAGTCGAATGACTAGGGATGAAGACGTAAACAACATAATGAGTACCATCACGAGCATGACGAATCCTTTCGAAAATGACCCGGAAATGGATGCTAATGATCTGGTTCACTTGTCATCTGGAGTCATTGCACCAGATGATGTGTATTCTGACCTCATGACCGCAAAAGTAAAGGGCGATGAAGCTTTCGTCTATTTTTCTAAAAGCCGCTTGCAAGGTAATGATGTAGATCTGAACAAAACGCTGAAGAAGATGAAACTGAAAACATTTTAAGATTCAGGCAAGCAAACCATCAAGGTTAAAGGGAAAGATGTTACTTTGAAAAGTGATCGTGGGTTGTTGGCAAGGCTGGTCATCATTGGCAAAGTACGAAAAGTAAATCTCAAAAGCATGATGACATACTCGTTGAGCCCGTATCCACCAGCCCTTGCGACTTATGAGGGATGCTTAGCTAAAACTAACAAGGCGAGGCTGCTACACTACCTAGAAAGTGTACCTGAGAGTTCCCCTGTCGTGGACCCACCAAAGGGAGGCGTATGGGTAGTTGATGGCATGGCCATGCTTCAGCAAATGAGTTCAAAAGGAATGCCCGCAAGCATGGGTCAACTGGCAGAAAAAATTCTGAGACAGTTAGTGTACCTGGCACTAAGTAGTACCTCCAACTCTGTACACTTTGTAACAGACACGTATCCATCGATCAGTATTAAGGGTGCTGAGAGGAAAAACGACGGGCAGCGAGTGGTTCCCAGAGGATTAAAATATCCAAGGCAGACCAACCTGTACCTTAACAATGGAAGAAATATCTGGCAAACAGCTTCAATAAGGAACAGCTTGTTCACTTCTTGTTCAACCATTGGAGTACGTGGAGAGGACAACTTTAAGGGCATCACACTGTATGTTGCACATGGCAAGATGTGTCATTCCATCACACCAAGAAATGGTACCATCAGCATTGAAGAAATACCGCAGCTCCATTCCACCCAAGAGGAGGCTGACACCAGGATGCTCCTACATGCACATTACATCAGCACCCAAGGCATCAGAAACATCATCATCAAAAGCCCAGACACTGACGTGTTTGTTATTGGTGCGGCACTTGTATCGCACCTTGTGGGTTCCCAGTTGTATTTCCACACTGGCAGAGACGACAATGTACGTACCATTGACTTACAGGCCATACAGCATGAGCTTGGAGATGACATCGCAAAAGCCATCATAGGTCTCCACTGTTTCACAGGATGCGATTCTGTAAGCTCCTTTTACGGCAAAGGGAAAACAAAAGCAATCAAACTTCTCACCCAAAATAAATCCTTTTCCCATGCGTGTCAAATGCTTGGCGAGTCTTTCTCCGTAACAGACGAGCTTGTTTCTTTACTGGAGGATTTCGTTTGCAAGCTTTACAGCCAGCAGGAGTACAGTCATGTCAACAATGCACGGTATTCTATGTTTTTGATGGCTACAAGAAACGAAAGTATCATGCCACCAAACCGAGATGCCTCATCAAACACGTACAACGAGCCAACTTCCAGGCAGCTGTTTGAAAGCGCAGCTTTAACAATCACCTAGATATCCAATCACCAGCTGGACATGGTTGGAAATTGATCGATGGCAGCCTCTCAATAAACTGGATGGAAATGCAACCTGCTCAACAGAGCATTCTTGAACTCTCACGCTGCACCTGCAAGAAGTCCAAGTGCAAAGCATCAGATGCAGATGACCAGTGTTGTGTGTCTTTGGGGCTATGTTGTACCGAACTGTGCGAGTGCAAGAACTGTGACAACATGCATGTACGCGATGACGATGCTGAAGAAAGTGAAGAAGAAATGGATGAAGTTGGAGATATCTGCTTTGATGAAGAAAACTTTGAAGAGGAAGAATCTTTTTAATGGTAAGGTAAACTTTCATGGGATTACTCCGGAATACTGTGTAAAGAAACCATTTTAAACAGCATATCTGTTGCTCTCACTTGCAACACCCGCATTCCCTTTTTATGGGGGACTATGGGAGGTGGATATTTTTTGTTTTTTGTACCCACACAATATTAATCTTGTTGGGGCCATACATTTTTCCTCTAAAAAATTACAAAACATTACTTTTTAAGTGCAATTTAACCCTTGTCTCATTTTTTACAAACCGGAAGTGCTAAAAATCCACTTCCGGTTGTAATTTTTGTCTAAAAATAACCCCTTTTCTCCTATTTTCAAGCAAGTTTTGCAATTCTAAATAGAGTCTAAGTGTTTCTATATGTTCACAGCATGTCCTGCTACCTATTGAATAAAAAATACTGCCATCTGTTGATCTAAATATTGTCTAAATGCATTCACCCACTGAGCTGCATGTGCTGACATGTAAACAGACATTCGTTACTTCGATCTGCAAAATGTAACGTCGGCCATTTTGATGCGAATCTTTATCGGCTTCTATCGTTTTTCAGCTTTTCGTGATTTGATCGTAATTTTTTTTCGGTTGTGAGTGGGCTACATCCTTGAAAATTGGCACAATTGTTGATTGTTTTATGTACTGTGATCTAATGAGAGCATTTTTGGAAAATGTCTTAAGTTCAGAATTTATGGTAGTCCGAATAGTTCATCAGCAAGAAAAAAAAATCACAAAATCTGGCAAACCGTTGCCATGGCAACATGCAAAATATTTTTTTCCAAAAAAAACTCCATTGGATCACAGCTTGCTAACCTATAAACAACTTGGTGATGTTGCAGCATGATCTGATATTTGTAAATGTGTACAAAATTATGAGCAAATTTTTAATGCTACCTTCGCCCAAATTTAAGGTCATTGACATTTGACCTCGGGTCACTAACAAGATTGACCTTGACTTGCGCTAATTAATGTATTTCTTAAAACTAGACACTTATATGATTATGTTGATACCAAACATGGCATCATTTGTCAAAACATTGGCAAGATAATACCTCTTGAATGTAGTCAGGACTTTTTGACCCATAGTACCCCGTTAAAAAACATTACTTGTTTGACGCATTATTTTTAGGCGGGAATTACTAATTAATGCTCCACTTTTGAGCGTGGGAACAAAGGGGATATTGATAAGACATGCAATACTTATATTTTAAGACATAATATATGTAGTTCCAATGTGGAGACCACAAAAAGCACTTTCTGAAGGGATTTTGACTACATGCCCTATAGTCTATAATAACTTCCATTTTTCCTTCTTTGTCCAGTATATCATTTTTATGCTGATTCTCTTTCGCTGGGTCATCCGATTTGTCTTCAACTGCTTGTCTTGCTTTGTCAGTTATTTCCTTTATTCTTTCTTGGGTGAAGTATCTTTGCTTCATTGATGCTATTGAATTGAATTGAATTTCGGTAATGGAACACCTTCAGCCTTGGCTGTCAGCTTTGTTCATTTCAATTGGTTCGTGAATCTCTCCTCCACCGCTAGTCCCCACGCTTCATCCTCCACTGCAAAGCGTATTCTACGCATGACTTCTTTCTCCTCCAAGCTCTAGCTCTTCATTTTGTTCTTCTCTGATTCGTATGGAACCAAGTAGTTGTTAGTTGTGGAAAAGGCAACACCTTTTTAGGTTTAAGCTTTGGTGTAGAGCTCTGTCCTCTCAGGAGGCAGGGATCCCTTCCTCACTGGAGAAGGTGCAGTCATTATCATTTTCAGCACACATTCCGGGTGCTCGGTGTGGCCGCACAGACTTGGGCCTCAGCCTACGAGGGGTCCATGTCGCTTTCGTCATTTTCTGTGACTGACTGTCATTGGTTGGCATATTTTTGTTACAGCCAGCCATTTTGCTTTCCCCAAGAGGCCGTTGGACCTCAGCTGCTTGACAGGGGTTACCGATGGTACTCAGTCATCGAGCCAAGAAGGTATGTGTCGGTGTTGCACTTCTGCCTGCTCACATTCTCCTCCTGGTGTGCTTAATAGCTTGCCGTCGCTCAGAATCGTTCACAGGTGAGGTTTCCACAACCAAACCCCCCATCCCTCCTCCACCATTATGTATGTTCTCATATCAAAGCTACTAACATTCATACACCTTAATCCTCTCAATTGTTTCCCAGTTGTGATGTCTAAATGTGTTCTTTGGAAAAAGGTGAGCAGCTACTGTGCACATGCAGCGAATCCCCCCTACCCCTCCCCCCAAAGGAAGTGAGAAGAGGGTGAAAGGAGTATGTTCAAGATATCGAGAACTAGGTGGGGGGGGGGGTGGAACAGCAGCCCCAATGACTGCGCCAGAGGAATGTGAACATCCTCGACGGTTCAGAACGTCGAGAAGGTCGGGTTACAGCCAATCAGTCTGCAGAGCTTGGTATGGTCACAACAGGCTATAAGATTTGTGCTGGGAGAGCTGTGTGGAGGGCAGTGTGTTAGTGGAGTGAGTCAAATAAGTCACCGAGTCAAACGAGCAAGTCCGTGAGTGGACACCATTCTGTGTTCACCCTCGTAGCACTGACGCTTTGTTTTTGATTGGAGCGAGGCGCAACCCAACAAAAAAACCCCTCAGGAGTCCAGACCAGGATGTGGTGCATCTCCTCATCTGCAAGTGAGCCCATCACCACTCTCATCGTAACCACAACATAAGCGACACTTCAGATTCCTCCTCCTGAGAGTGGTCGTGCTAACGAGTGAAAAAATTTTTTTTTGTTCTTTCTGGGCAACTAAAATTTTGCAAAGGTTTCCCTGGAGGGACTTCTCCCCATCCCCCTCCCCCCCAAAAAAGTAAGTCAAACATGTAATTGTGAAGGTGGTAAAAGTAAACAGAGAAACAGTGCGAGTTACTGTGGATAAAAAGTACAGAATCAGAGGTGCAGGAAATCCCTCCCGCCAGGAAAGCCACCAGATCTCCAAGACAGCTGTTCATCACCACCTCAGATCATCCCAAATCCAACACTATGATCTTTTCTACCCTCGTTAACCCCACCCAAATCTTTACCCCTTCCAAATTTCCAGTTTTCCCGCCTTGGAGTTTCCTTCTGTATACACCTTGTCCACCCCCATGCTTCCTCTTTTGCCTCCCATTCCTCCCCACTACCCAATGTTTGCCAAGTCTTCTTCCATCTTGGCCTTCAACTCCACTGTTGGTGTTTCCCCCTTCTCTCTACCGCTCCTTTTGCATACGTCTCCACTGTTCCTTTGCGTTCTGGTTTTGTGTGTTTTGCTTCCTGTTTTTGTCTGTTACGTCCTGATCCGTTCAATGTACTAGCCCTTCCACGAGTCTCAACTATCAAAACAAACAAAAAAACAGTACTCACAAAACAAACAAAAAAACAGTAAAAACAGTACTGCTGTGCTTGGGGTACTCACACGCACTATATTCACAGCAGAAACACACAATCATGCTTTCATTTATGTATTTTAAATCCCAACAACCTCACCTGCAAGGCATCACCGGTGAACCACTTTCACCTCCAGAATGCAGTGATGAACCATCACTCCGTTGACCAGGATCTGAAAAACTAACAGGCTTACCATACTTTCTGAATGGATAGCCAGGAAATCTGTGAGAAAATGAAAACAGGAAATTATTGAGCAAAAGGCACACTGTACGAGCGAGAGAGCGCACTCCATGTGGAGCCTTACTGGGATATTTGTCCAGGCAGACATTCTCATATATATATAGCCCTCACCCATCAGGGTGACCACCCCTTACAGATTAAAAACATTTTTATAATATAACTTGGTATTTGTGTTTTAAATGTAGGCTTACAAGCTTATTTCATGGCAGTGCAAAGCTGCATGTGTGTGATGTTATTTTTTAAATGCTTGAGTCCAAAATGATGTGCAACTTTAAATTTCATGCCAATATTTGGTATCAACACAAGGAAATTAGACACGTGGAGGCCATTCAGCCTTTCCTGCCTGCACCACATCAACACCACACCAAATCAGAATAAGAAAATGCAAAATGTTTGGTTTTTTTTAAATCAAGTGTTTGTGTTTTTTCTTGTTGCAGTTTTTGGATTTTTTCCCCAGGGAAGGGAGCATGGGCTTGGGTTGAAAAAAAATTAAAAAACAACATCAATCACACAACAACCCTTGACGAGACCCCCACCAACAGGACTCCATACACCATACACATGACCGCAATCACCCATCAATGCTCAAGCTACCTAAAAGTCCGGTCAACATCCCTTACCCCTCGATCAGCATAACTTCCAGGTACCTATCTAATTTTAATTTAAACATATCTACTGTTTCTACTGCCATGACTTTTCCAGGGAGACCATTCCATGCATTAACTACTCACTGAGTAAAAGACCTCTGCCTTACTACCGTCTTAACACCCCTCTTCTTTACTCTCAGGCTATGGCCCCTGATCCTATCACTGTCTACTCTGCTGAATAATTCATCTGCACATGTTTTATCGATATCTTTCATTATCTTAAACATCTCTATCATATCTCCTCGTAACCATCTCCTTTCTGGTGTATAAAGCCTAGTCTCCTTCAGCCGCTCATCGCTGAGTCTAGCGAGGCTCGGAATCAATCAAGTAGCCCTACGCTGAACCTTCTCGATGGCATGCATGCCCTTCCTGAAACCTAAAACTCTTTGCTTTTCCTCCAGCTGCCTGCTTACCTCCCATATATATTACCACCCCCAGATCCTTCTCCTGTGTTACCCCCCCCCCTTGCATCCTATAATCTCTATTTTTATTGTTCTTTCCCATCCCCAACACCTTACACTTGCTCAGGTTAAATTCCATCTGCCAATCTTTTGCCAATTCCATGCAAGTATCAATACTTTCCTGAATCTGATCATCACCCCCTCTGCTGTCCACCTTACCTCCAAGCTGTGGGTCAATTGAAAATTTGGAAAGCTTACTCTTTACCCCACTATCCAAATTGTTGATGTAAATAATGAATAGTAATGGGCCAAGTACTGATCCCTGAGATATCCCATTACTTACATCTTCTCAGCAAGACATGCTCTCACTCGCAGCCACTCTTTGCATTGCAAACTGGCTTTGTGATAGGAAGAAATTAGTGACCTGACCAACCACTCCACAAGCCCTCTCTTTGGCTAATAACCTCTGATGTGGTACCTTATCAAATGCCTTCTTAAAGTAGAGATATACTATGTCCACTGCCTTTCCCTCATCCACCCAATCAGCCACTGCTTCACAGAACTCTGAAAGATTTGTTAGACAGGAACTACCTTTGGTAAACCCATGCTCACCCCCTTTAATTAGTTTGTATTTATTTAAAATGGTTCCTCATCTGGTCCACAATTCATGTCTCCAACACCTTCCATACAACTGAAGTCAAACTAACAGGCCTATAGTTTCCCAATTCTTCTCTGGATCCCTTCTTAAATAATGGTGTTACGTTTGCTACTCTCCAATCCTCTGGTACCTGTTCTGACTCCAGTGAGCTGTTGAAAATATCTGTTAACATCTCGCTTACCTGCTCAGCCAACTCCATCAACACTCTCGGGTGCATATTATCTGGACCTGGAGCCTGATCATGCAATTTCATGACTGTTCCTTTACTTCCTCCACTGCAACCTGAATCTTCAATAAAAGCCCTTCTTCACCACCTTGATGGATACTCTCAGCTATTGGCAATTCTCTTGACTGTTCTTGTGTAAAAATTGAAGCAAAATACCTGTTTAATAAACCTGCCATCTCACTTTCATCACCAACCACTCTCCTCGTGCTATTCCTCAATGGGCCCACACTGGTCCTAACCTGTTCTTTTCCCCTGATATACTTAAAGAAAGCCTTGCTGTTGTGTTTAATATTCTTTGCCATGTCCTTCTCATAGTCTCTTTTGGCTTGCCGAGTTATTTTCTTAACTTGCCTCTGTTTACTCCGATAGTGATATGAATGCAACTCCAGCCCTGTTATTTTAAACCTTATAAATGCCTTCTGCCTCTCCTTTATAGCATTCCTTTTCTCACTGCTCAACCACCCTGGTCTCGTTCTGCTTCTACTTTACACCTCATTGGAATGTACTTGCTCTGCACTCTACACATTTTCTCATTGAAGGTTTCCCATTTCTGTGATGCTGATTGTCCTGTTGTTGGAGTCTCCCAATCTACATCACCCAATTCTCTCCTCATACCCTCAAGGTTTGCCTTCTTGAAATCTAATAACCATACCCCACTGTCCTGAACTCATCTGCTCTGCCCTTTCCCTGTTCCTGGACCCAATCTTTCCTTGGCAAGTTAAAATCCCCCATAATCAATACTCTTCCCTTACCACATTCCCTTCTCCTTCTTCCTCTCCCTTCACACCGGGAGCCCTATAAAAGTATCTTACTGTTTTTAGAATCTCTACGCAGCCGTACCAAAATGTTACCATCACTACAGAAACTGGTTATTCCATGTGTCTGTGTGGTTGGTGTTCTACCCAAAACCGCATGTTATGTTTGTTGACATAGCTGCTGAGATGAAAGAGGGAGGGCCTCATCACTTTAGATATGGAAGATGTTGTTTCGAAAATACTCATCTTCTTTTGATCAGCTGGGAAATAAGAGTACAAATTTTGAACCTCCCCTTCTTATTGGTCACCTGTCACTTTCACCGAAGGGCACTATAGGTTTGCTCTCCATTTGGCCGCCCTCCCTGTGGTTTTTCCAACTTTGTCCCCATACCCTTTAACATATTCGACTGAAACTTGGTACATAGCTTTAAGATAAGTTACAGAACTAGTGTGAATTTCAGGGCGTTTCAATTTTTCAGTTATGCCATTTTTAGACATAGAAAAATAACACATATTATACATGGGTCAGTCAGTGTTCAGCTGCGCTGACTCCAGCCCACTGCTTTACCCACATTGGCTGGACAGCAAACCTGACTCCACCCCGATTAAATCATGCACCACTATTCCATGAAGCAGCACAGATCAGCAGACCTCAAACCTCAGGCCTGGGTGCTTATCCATGGCCCAGTGAAATTTGAATGATCCCAAGTATATAACCACGATGTATTATATATGCACACAAGCCGTACGCATGTTTTTTTCTTCATGTACTTACATGGGGTTATTATTCTCGCCGAAGGAGAGAGTAGTTAGTACTGCAGCAGAGCAAACCAATTGTTCGAATTTTCATAAAAGTACCAAAATTGGTACATATGTTGACTCATGTATTCTGAACAATTCTGGATGTGGAGCCACTCGAGATTTTGCCTTGGTCAGCTTAGGCGGCCATTTTCCAAAATGGCCACCATTCTACTTTAAGCCTAAGTCACATTTGCCACGGCGGCCGTGGGGTCTCCAAAATCTAAGGCCACTAGCAATTATACGGCGGCCGCAGTATTTCCACGGTCACACAATGTCGCAGTCACATATGTTTTTATTTTTCGGGGAGCCGCACGGCGTATTTAGAAATTGTGGAGACCGAAAACGTGGGGTTGCCGTACAGTCTTTGATTTGATGTCGCACGGTGACCTTAAGGGGGCGGCCATAGAATTTTAAAGGCAGACGCAAGGTAGCCTCAAGGTGCCCGAAGGTGAACGTGCGGCCAGACGGACGGTAACGAATGGGTTAATTTTTTATTTTATTTTTTACCAGTTTTTTTTTTTTTTTTTGGCATGTCGAATTGCTACGACGAGCGTAGAAATGAAAAAAAGTTATAACTCCGCGTTATTATAATTCCACGGCGGCCCCTACGGCCTGTAAAAGATAGCCAAACGGCGTAGGGCCACCGCAGAAACTCTGCGGCCGCCGCACGTTTGTCAATTCAGAGGGCGTACGGCCGCCATATCCTCGCCGTAGAGCAAATGTGACTTAGGCCTTAACAACATGGGATATCTGTCATTGTTATTATCTTTGTAGGTTTCTCAGAGGTGATAAATACTCCATGTGATGTGCATTTACAAAGGAAAACAATACAAATGTCATTTGTGTTGATTTAATATATTTCCAACCATTGTATTGGGGAAAAATGGTCATTTTTATGGGTACATCCATTTTGGCACACAGCATCAGTGACAGGTTCAGAAGTATTTTGTTGTGGTGGTGCCAATCCAAATGCCAATGAGGAGACACGTCACCATGAAGAAACACCACGGGCACAGGAAGCATTTGCCAAATATGTACAATCACTTGTGGCTGTCATTGAAGAGCTGGGGAATCCCTTCGAGGAGGATAGTCCAGATTTGCTGGTCCAAGACACCAAGGAGATTGCCGATCCTGCAGTGATTGAAACAGTTCGCACTGCCAAGCAGATTGGACAAGAACAGTTTCAGGCATACTCAAAGGATTGTCTCATCGACCGAACCAAGACTATTGACGAACCTATAAAGAGGAACAAACTCCCCCTCTTCAGAACAGACAGAAGACCAAAAAGCACCCATAGGAAAGGAAGCATCTGTGAAGAATGACATGGCCTTATTTGCAAGGCTCTACATAGGCTGCCAGAACCGCGATGGGAAGCTGGACGAGTTCTTCAGTCATGAAAATCAAGCATGCCCTCCCGCGTTATCTGATGCAGGTAAGCTACACCTGGATAGCAAAAGCAACTTGCTGGTGTGCCTTGAAGGCGTTGCTGAAGCACAGTCTGATGCACCTGCTGTCACTTCTGTTGTCCTTGACGGCGTCGTCATCGTGCAGATGTTGAAGCCTGGCACTGCCAAGACATTTGAAGAATATGCCCACCAAGTCTTCATCCCATACGTCAAGGGGCAGCTGCGTCGTGCTTCACGTCTTGACCTCGTTTGGGATAGCTACAAAGATGGCTCCTGGAAGATGGCGACAAGGGAGAAACGAGGAAAAGGGATGTGACGGCATGTGGTGAGCACCGCAGCCATACCAGGAAACTGGCAGAGTTTCCTACGTGTCGACGCAAACAAGGTGGAGCTCTTCACCTTCCTGTCCGATGTGCTGGTGCAGTCCTTCCATGACGAGGCAAAGGAGCTGGTAGTCACTGATGGTGAAGCAGTCATCTGCCTTCCAAGGCAGGAAGATGAAAGCTCTCTGGCTCCATGTGGTCAAGAAGAGGCGGACACTCCCATCATGCTACATGGGGCCCATGCTGCAGAACATGACCACCGTCGGATTCAAGTTCGAACCGTAGACACCGACGTCGTCGTCTTGGCGGTGATGGTAGCCCAGGCACTAATATGCATGGATGAACTCTGGATTGCCTTTGGGAGGGCAAGAACTACTGCTACATCCATGCCCATGAAATAGCTGCTTCCCTCCGTCCACATAAGGCACGTGCCCTCCCTGTCTTCCACGCCATGACCGGATGTGACACGGTATCAGCATTCGTGGGGCATCGGAAGAAATCTGCCTGGGCCACATGGAACTCGTTTCCAGAACTGACAGATTCTCTTGTGACCCTGACCACCACGCCAGTCAACATCCAGGATGACACAATGCACTGCATTGAAAGGTTTGTGGTGCTCCTCTATGACTGCACCAGTCCAGATACGGATGTCAACGAGGCCAGAAAGAAACTTCGCAAAGAGGAACTCCGTCCAGCGCATCCCACCTACCTACGATGCTTTGGAACAGCATGTGAAGAGATCAGTCTTCCAGGGTGGCTATGTCTGCGGGCAGGTCTTGGTCCCTCAATCCGTGCTTCCATCACCAACAAGCTGGGGCTGGTGGAAAACAGAGGATGGGTCCTACGAACCGCTCTGGACCACACTCCCTGAGGCTTCAAAAAGCTGCTTCGAGCTGGTGTTGTGCAGCTGCAAAATTGGCTGTAGAAACCGCTGCAAATGCAAGAAGGCTAATCTGCAATGCACTGGACTGTGTGCTTGTGAAGGAGAATGCCAGTAGACAGACGCAGTAAACACAGACCAAGATATCGGCCAAGCTTAGAATGTGCAAATGCAAAGTCGTATTGCTTGTAAAAGTGTTGACTTCTTGATCCAAAGCCAGTACACTTGAGCTCAGAAACTCATATTGTACTAGACTGATGTATGTGTGTACCATGTGTCCTGGTAGAATGGTAGAAGACAGTTAACCGTAGCCGCTTCAAAGTGAGGTGTGCAATAATTTGACTACATTTTCTGAGTTTGTCATTATCACGATTATCAGTTCCTTTTTCAAAATAGAGTAAAGTATGTAATCTATAATGCAATTTTTGTTGATTCCAAACCCATTGAATGTGATGAATATCATTTGACTCTTGTTCTCCAGGCAATAATGGGTACTTTTCAGCGAAAAGTTTCAGGAGAGCAGCAATTTACAAATCAAATAATGCCTTTTTTACCGAAAATACTGGCTCATAATATTTGAATACGCCTTTTCATGGTCAATTTGCTGAATTTTACACTTTCCTTATATCTACCACCAATACAATAAGAAAATAAGAGCATATAGCCAATTTCACAAAAGTAGAATGGCGGCCATTTTGGAAAATGGTCGCCGAAGCTGACCAAGGCACAATCTCGGGTGGCTCCATATCTAGAATTGTTCGGAATACATTATTCTACATGTGTACCAATTTTGGTGCTTTTGTGCAAATTTGAACATAATTGAATTCTTCATAATTAACAGATAGGGCCAAAAAAAACCGATCTCAAACATGTTTCGAAAGGTTGTGGACGAATTATGAAAAAATAAAAAAAAAAATAAAAAAAAAAAAAAAAAAAAAAAAAAAAAAAAAAAACTTGGTGGATGAGTTGGTTTGGGGACAAGAACAAGCCGATTCGATTTCAGTTGAGGTCCAGATGCACATCTGGACTTTCAGTGGGATACAAGATGTGAACTGCTCAGTCTGGTGGAGGTAAACGCTCGACCGAGTGAAGTTGTAGTTTTTAACTATTCATCTAATCTTGTAAGGCACAAATGTGAACGCCTCCAAATAAGCACAGATTATAAACTCTTCACTCGAGATGTTGCTTCGTTTTGTGATGAACTCGGAAAATATTCTGTTCAAACTACGGATGGGGTTAATTTCTCAAAGAGGTTAACCCATAGTAGGAGGGTAGTGGGGGTGGGGGGGGGGCATGCTCCCTGGGAACTACTTGGAAATTTAAACGACATTTCCTTCATCCTGCTGGGTTTTGACATTAAACATTTGCAATTAAAAATGCCATTTTGAACACTTTTCTGAAAGATCATGGAAAAGCAATTTGGTTACAATGCTGACCTTATAAATTAAATTGGATTGAAGTTAATGAAAGGACAACAGTTGATCAGCTTAAATAAATGCATTCTGTGCTCAAAGTAAAAAATGTCACCCGTGAATATAATCCTTGTAGAGGACACAAAATGTCAGGAAAAACATAAATTCCCATCCAACAGCACAAATATACTTGCACTGGTGAGAATAAAATCATTCAACAGTTACAATCAAATGGTACAGGGAAAACAAAATAATTAAATTAGAAAAAAAAAAAAACACGCAACTGTCCTTAATACTGTTGAGGTTTTGGAAGACCCCAGGGAGTTGCATTCAACACATATAGGAGTTTAGATATCTCAGTTGTATTTTGTTTCGATAGATTACCTTTTCCCTCGTATCAGTGGACAGGCAAATGTGTTGTGTTTGGGTAGCAGGTTTGAATTCCCTTTGTAACTCCTCTCAAAATCCCCTCTTCTTGTATCCCTTCGAATCTCTTCACCCTCTTCTCCCAATCCTTTTTAAGCATTCATTCTTCACACCTCGATTCAGCGCATTCACACACTTTGCAACACAGAAACCGGCATTTCATTACAAAACCACAATACAAAGCCAAACCATCCAGAAGCACGAGAACATCCAGCGCTCGCTGTAGCAGGAAGAACCGAATTTGGGTGAGGTTATCAGAGAACAGTGGCCCTGAGCCTGGAGCTCAAGCAATGAGCGTGGCTTGACAACAGCGGTGCACCAATGAAAGGCAGCAACGTGAGGAACTAGCTGTACCGGGACGCTGACCACACCACAGCCAAGGGCTTTATCAAAGTTTGGGTCACCCAGAACCCAGTCGTGTATGTCCAGGGAGCATACAGAGCCAGGAGGAGTTCTCCAGGAATGAGCAGTGTGACTGCGAGCCGCTACGCAGACAGGCTCTGTTCGGAAAGAGCAAGCCAGCCACGGAGCTCTTTCCCTGGACGTGTTGGCAATGACACACTGATTCACAGGATGTTTCTCTTGCTTTCCATATTTGTAATCGTTCACGAGGAACACACAAAAGCAATCAACAATTTCCCCCTCGACTCGCTCAGAGCAGGGGTACCGATATGCATTCACAATTTCCTCGATGCATTACTTAGAAAGCATTTGCCACATTTCTCTCAACACGACACATCACACCATCACACTATCTCTTCGTCCTCCTCCCCTCCCCTTTTCACGTTGGGACCACGTATGCCTGCAGGCTTGTGTCGGGTGAGTGAGGGGTCGCCAACGAGCCACGCCTTCATCTCTCAGTCTGTCAACCTCACTTGTCTAATTTCCTGGAGCGAATGAGGCACCCATGTCTGTAGTTCCCATGATAAGGTGATTGTCTAAGGGGCTAATGTGTATAAGGGTAAGACTTTCTTTTGTGACACTGCATTGCTTGTAAGTACATGCGATTTGTTTAACAAGACCTTTTATTTCCAACCTGCTCAATTGTCTCTCTCTATTGGTGAAACACGAGTATGTAAATGGTAGATGGGAGTTTTACCCCGCTGATTCACTACGGTCAGACTAGCCGATGCCCCACTTAAGGTTACGCTCGGCCGTACTGCATTTAACTGCGTTGAGAGCACGGCTCCCTATCTAGGGGGGGGGATTAACTTGCCGGGAAGGCAACACGAGAATTGGACACGAGGACCCTTCCTCGGTTTCAGGGTCAAATAAGCCACTCTTGACCTGCCCAGCAAATCCCTCACAATACTGTCATGCAATGCCCTTCGCTGCAGCAAAAATAGTTGCTTTGCTCATTCCAAAACTATATTTATGCAATGATGGTTTCCGGTGAAAATTCCACCTTTAATGATGCATCGCCGGATCCTCACAAGCGCCTAACATTTTGCTGCAATCACATAGTCTTCAGGCAGGACATCACCACTTCCAGTAGTTAATTTCTTTGGACCAAACATTGCAATAAGTGAAACCAGGTTTGCAAAGTTTGTTGATCACAGCACCAAGTGATATCTTATCTATTAACTTGTCAAGCCAATTCCACTGCCAGGGATTCTCAATTCACATATCAACTTTGGCAATGTCGTCTTCATCAACCATGTTAACTCGCCTGCAAATGCTGTCAAATCCCACAACCAGTACGGTCACAGTTTTGGTCTTGCCAACCAATGAATCAAATTGTGAAAGCAGTCTGGGCAGCTGATTAATTCTATCGTTCCAGGTCATATTACGGGCCTGTTCACCACAATACCGTACATATTGGAATGACCAAGCCCATCAATATATCGCGCTGATCAGTATCATAACCCGTTTTCCAACAGCAACTGAGCGGAGTCGCCAGGTGTAGAAACGGCCTCGTTCGAGTTTCTAATTGCCCGAACCCGATCTGTCCTCTGAAGGACATATAATTCTTATCGTGACTCGGACCACTCAAATGCATCCTGAGACCAAGTGGTTTCTAAGGTGTATTTGAGAGAACATGGGGCAGAGAACATTTGAGAGAACACCCGTTTTGTGATGCACTTAGACCCTCCTCGCTCGGCCACTGTTTGGGGCCCAGTCTGCGGGTGGGGCGAACCCTTCCAAAACCTGGTCACTCAACGCCTTTTGTCGTGCTATCCATCACAGTGGCTTTCCTGCCCAAACGTTTGCCTGAAGACCTATCGGACTCTTGTAAGGAACATTTAAGACAGAGTGCAAAGGTGAGAACATAAAAAGGGGCATCAAGGGATGGCAGTTTTAGAGGGACATTAAGAAAGGAGAAACAGCACCTTTCTACACATAAAATGACACATCTTGTATCACAATTGTTACCTCATGCTTCCACAAAAACGTTATATGGGAGATAACTATCCCATACTATGTAAAGTTACCCCCTGAAGTCATTACCACAACAATGTCAGTGTTCCAATTGACGAAGCAAATAAGATTGCATTTATGTGCAAAACATTCTACATTCAAACACTTTTCGAAGAATTGGGCTTGCAGACTGGACTTTTAAAGACCGACAAAAATAAGTAATGATAACACTGGCCAACAAGTCTTTTTCATTTGGGCGATGTGCATGTAAGTGGTTCCCACTCCCTTTCAAAAATGTCAAGAAATGAAGTTTGTTCCATTGCCTTCTCACTACATTTTCCTGAAAGTGTAAGTCTAACCGAGTTCAGAACAAAAAACCGTATAGCTTAATTACATATATATATATATATATATATATATATATATATATATATATATATGTATATATATATATATATATATGGAAATATGACTTTGAAGAAGGGGTACCTATTCTGATGGTTTTGCAAGTTTTCAATGAAATTGCCTAATTTTTCTTTTTTGGCAAAATAAATGAAGGTCATAGTCTGTAACTTATTCAAGCAACTAATATAATAATCAAAATACCAATTTCTGGGATTATTAAGAAATAATACATCCCTATTTTTTTATTACTGCTCTATTCAGTGACTGTCAGATGCTGAAAAGCACTAAAAGAGAGAAGATTTATTGAACAAATTCTTGGACGTAAATTTTCAATTCAATCAATTGTAGGAGTAACAAAAAGCTCTCTAAATTCTCCAAAACTGTTTTAACTGCCTTCTAAATTAATAAAATATTTGTTTTTAATACCTGGAAAAATATTTTAAAATGTTTTTAAGAAAATTAATTTTTTTAATCAAATTCAAAAAAGTGTGACGTGCAGTCAGACAAAAATGCAAAATTACTCTCAATCAAAGCCATGCATGTTTTCAATATTTTTTTATACTATAATATCTATATCACTGTGCCCCATTTGTAAATAAATTTTAGTGGAAATAACCTGATGCACAGAAGAATAAAAGCATTTTTTTTTTTAAAGCGTGACGTGCAGTCGGACGTTTGGGTTGGAAAGTTCGGTCAAGCCGCTGTAATTAAGTATCCACCCGGATCATCTCAATTTTTTTTACATTGATTATTGGTAATAAGTTGAATAATTTAAGACACGTAAATACGAGTTATTGATAAACTAGTCATTTTGTTAGGGGATTTCATAGTCCCAGGCTCTAAAAGGGCAATAAAACAAGAAAAAATAAAAATGTGCCAGAATGTTCATATATCATGCGAATCCACCACTGACCGACACAATGCTGATTTTCTCAGATGGTGGGTGACAACCTTTTGATTAGATGAGAAATTTCATATAGAATGTTTTATATGTTGTATTTTTGCATGGTCTAATATATGTCATATTTTAAGGTGAAACAAGAAAAAGGCCAATACTGGGCATGTATATTCATTAAAAATCCTGTAGATTCAGCAATATACATCATAGACCCATGAACCTATATATTTTAAGGTCCTATGGAACACTGTTTGTGCAATGAACCAAATTTCATGACCAGTAGTAGTCTTTGTGACTTTCAAAAATGCCACTTACGTCAGGGTATGCCCTAAAATAGGGGTGGTAACCACTTACATGCGCTTAGCCTTAGATAGAACTATAGGTGAGATAGCTCTTGGGACGCTGATTCGAAATCTATTTTTGTTTTTCCTCCAGTATGTCTAATTTTCGTGATGAGAACCAATCAAATTTGAAAGGTTATTGCCTGAGTAATAATTAATGGAGGAGGTTCATGCAATACTGGCGTTTCCTATGCCGATGGGACAGCCGTGCTACAACAGATCATTACATCAGACGTGACTGGCATCAAAAAAGCACAAATGAGCCAGGAACGAGCAGTGTCCAGTGTTTTCCTCAAGTTGATCCAAAGAAGATTTTGCTGCCACCTCTCCACATTAAGCTCAGATAAATGAAGAATTTTGTGAAAGCGATGGGCAAGACAAATTTGCGAGTGTTTCAATACCTTGTTGAGAAATTTCCAAACATCAGTGCCACAAAATTGAAGGAGGGAATCTTTGTGGGGCCTCAAATCAGGGAGGTTCTGCAGGATGAAGGCCTTGAAAAAAAGCCTCCATGGATTAAAACTAAAAGCATGGCTTTCAAACGACTTGTGGAAATGTCTCGGTGAACCACAAGTCTCCTGCATACAAAAATGGTGTCCAGATGCTGCTTCATGGATAATTGAAAGAGCACAGCAATCTTCGACGTCACAACATCGACAGATTATGCCTCCGCACAGATGATTACATCATGATACATACTTGTACCAAAGTTTGATTTAAATCCCTTCAGTTGTTCTCAAATGTCACATTTTTACCAGACATGACCTTTGACCTCTTGACCCCATAATCTAATCAGTTTATGTACACATCATCATACATATGCATTTCAATAAAAACGACATTATCAAAGCTTTTCGACTTGCACTCAAGATAAAACCGCAAGCAGATGAAGAAGAAGCACCAAACTCTCACTGATGAAGTTACAATGTAATGTCCTCAACGTTGAGTGGTTGAGAGAAAGAAACGACGAGATTACCTGATTGGTGGAACCACAGAGCAGGTTCATATATACCTGGTGAGACTCACACAGTTACTCTAGCTACAAGATTGGATTGATTGGTATCTTGGTCAATCGAGCAAGAAAGATCTGCTCCACAGATAAACTCCATGCTGAAATTGAGACCATCAAGACCATTCTTCTTGATAATGGGTATCCTGAACAGGTTATCCATAGATAGATGTATGTATGTATATATACACACACAATTCCTGAACCCACCAAAAAAAAATCCTATAATCGAACCTGGTAAATGCTCTGTATACCTTCGTCTCCCTTAAAGAAGGTAAAGTTTCTCAATGGTTTGTAAACCAGATCAAACAGACAGTGTCCCATTCTTACAATGCTGTTCAATCAAGAGCGATTTTCACGACCCGCCGGTTGCTTCCGTCAGTCCAAAAAGATGTTCTGCCCAACTCTCATACAAGTAAGATTATTTACGAATTTCAGTGCCAGTGTGATGCTTGGTTGGTGGGCTGCACATCTGAGATTGAAGGATCGCATTGAACACCATATCCCTTTGGGGATCAGAAGGGGTCAGTCAACCAACTCGGGCTTGTAAGAATGAACACAGTACGACAACTATTCCCTGTGCTTCTGCAATTGGTCAGCATTGACTGAATAATCCTCAGTGTGCAGAGCAATATTGTATCGGTTGGTTTAAAATCATGAGTAGAGGACGCAGTTTATCTCTCCTTCGTGCAATGGAGGCCGCATTCTTCAGGTCAACCAACCCTATTCTTTGCCGACAGAAAGATTTTGTCCAAACTTGATATCTCTTTACTATGATGGCTTGACTGTATGACGACTGTACAACAGTCAACTTTGAGTCATCATGAAAATACATCCCGTAATGTGTTAACACCCCCAAACACGTAATGCTAATTAGCGCTCAGCTAATTAGCATCACGTTTCCGCAAGTTCTTGGTGATTAATCTCTGCCGATTCATTATTCATGGAGGTTCATTTCCATTTCATTTCTGCAGGTTAATTTCCACCTAATCATTCTTCATGATCTTTTGTGGTTCCACCAATTAGGTAATCCCGTCCTTTCTTTCCCACAACCAATCAATGTTTAGGACAATACATTGTAACTTTATAAATGAGAGTTTGGTGCGACTTCTTCATCTGATTGTGGTTTTATCCTGAGGAGTGCAAGTCGAAAAGCTTTGATAGTCTTTTTTATTGAAATGAATATTTAAATGTTGTACATAATGATACATACTTGCACCAAGTTTGACTTCGATCCCTTCAGGCGTTCTTGCAGTAACGAAAACCTATCATAGACACATGGACGAACAGCCAGACGGACAACATGAAAACATTCCTCCGGTGACTTCGACGGTGGAGGAATAAAAACCAGAGTTGGTGTCAAAGCCACCCAATGCTCGCCTGTTTATACATTTATCGTTTTCAAAAGACGAGTCTAATAATATTTTTTTTATAAAGCATTGCAGTGAAGTCTGATCCAAATAATTTTAAAGCAATATATGTATATTGTAATCAGTAAAAAATAGTGGCAGATAAAAACATTAGAAAGGAAATAACTTGCACCAAAAAACTTTAACATTTTCACGCTGACGCTGATGCTCACGGCGGGGGTATCGCTATAGCTCTCTGTTCTTCGAACAGGCGAGCAAAAAATGGGATGTCGCATTGTTGTGGGCCGGGTATTGGCGGCGAGCACAGAGCAGTAGAGTCGGCTCCACCGAACACCCGGAATCTAGATCGTACCTTTCCGATAACTCCAAAGGTACGGGTCCCTTACAGGACCATGAATCGTCAATAATTCAGCCACGTGGTACAAGGTTATTTACCAAACTTCAAAATACCTCGAAGCCCACATGGCAAGCTACCGAGGAATTCACACCCTCGACGGAGCTCGAACGGGACGAGCCGTAACTGTGCTCGACCCGTGCGTAACCCGAGTGGATGGTTACCGAGGTCCCGTTGGTCCAAATGCACGACTACGGCGGCAACGGCCTTTTTAATTCCCCCAACACTCACCGTGCTAAGCCAATGCAGGAAAGGACAGAAACGAGCTGAAACATTCAACAATAGGAATATTTATTTACAATAGTGTGGGAGGGGAACACAGAAGAGCAGAGTTAAACCGACTAAAGGCCCGGTCACACCTTGACGTTTTAGCCAGCGATGGCAACGTATTAAATGTATGTAAAACGCTGGCTTACGTTGAACTTTTGATGTTTTTTTTTTAAAGATTCGGACGTATTCATAGCGACTTG